>JAVQJD010074437.1:0-11224 GCA_036023655.1 Nannoperca australis | reverse complement strand
CCCCCCCCCCCCCCCCCCCCCCCCCCCCCCCCCCCCCCCCCCCCCCCCCCCCCCCCCCATGAAGACGAAGAGAGAGGAGAAATAGAATGGAAAGTAGAATTGTGGAGGGTGAAGGTTAGGGGAGTGAGAAGGAGCAAAGGAGGAGTGGAGGATTTAGAGGTGCAGAGAGATGGGGAGGTGAGTGGTGGGAGATGGCAAAGGTGTGGAAGCTCTCAACTGCATTCATTTCAAACATTGTCTCCAAACTAGATGAAAGAAGACAGCAGAAAAGAGAGGTCTTTAAGTCAGCTTTCTTTCTTCACAAAAGATTATTCTTGTGTTTTCTTTTGAGAGGCAATAAAATAACTAACCATTTGAAAGCTGTTTCATTTGAAATGTATAGGTCTATATACATAGCTGTGGCATACAGAAACATGGTAATAGTGTTTGTACAAGTGCTATGAGAGAGAAAGAGAAGGAAAGAGAGTTCAGTTGGATTGAAACAGGTTTTGGTCACCGTCCAGTTGAACAGGCAAATGTTTTCGCTTTTCTTTTACTGTGAGTCAACTGGGATTCAGCAACTTTCCCAGGACATCTGCTCCCGACGCCCACGTTTTAATCTCTGTCCAATAGGAGTGCTTCTTTCACCCCTAAGACCAGCAGGTGCTGTGCAGCGATTGGCTGCCCAGGCCAGGGCCCAGAAAGAGAAGGCTGAGCCCTGAGAATTTTCCGAAACATTTTCTCCTCTGTCTTGGCTTTAGCCAACATCTGCTTCCAATCACTGTTAGTGAAAAGACCACTTCTCTTTCTCCCTTGCTGTCTGGGTTACACACACACACACACACACACACACACACACACACACACACACACACACACTTGGACCATGCAACCTATAGCTTTCTTGTTGTAACTGTCAGGCAATTTTATGTTTTAAGTGACATTAGACATTCATTATGTACATTATCTTATAGATTTAGGTTTCAACTGCTTTTCTAAATGGTGCCTTTGAAGTATATTATATTATGTCTTTATTCATGACACTTAACATGCAAGAAGTTACAAAAACGTTTGACTGCAAAATGAAAGACCATTATTCATGAATCAATTTATGAATCAGATCTTTCTGAACTGACTGGGAGCAAAAAAAGTGCAGAAACTGGTAAGGAGAATACTATTTTCACAGGCACACACACTCAAATACACATTGTAACTGTTGCCCAAAGCACTTCATCCCACCCTCTTCATGAGAAAATATTACTAAGGGTCAACTTCTTTGACCACAAGCGCCAGTTTCTTTCCTTCTGACTAACATTCTTTGTTTCTTTCATTCATTGCTCAGCCCTCCTGTGTGGTCATTACTGTAGCTCATATTGCGTGACTTTCAACTACAACAAGTCAACAAACTGCAGAAAACCCTGCTTATCATAGCAGGTACTTTCCACAGATATTCAGAAATAAGCATGGTGATTCACTGTAGCCAAAGAGAAACACACAATGTAAGCAGCAGTTCCTCCAGTTCTTAGCAATAGCTTGCTATCATCAGTAAGGCTGATCGTGTTGTTTCTGCCAGCAAACTGCTTAATAGGCTTTGGCCCACATGGCTAAACAATCATGGGAGAAATAACTTGGAGGTTATGAGGTTGGTCATGTGAAGTTTGGGAGTTATTATAACAGTTCTGTGTAACAGCTAGACTGAACCGTAGAGGCTCCCCCTTGACAAATCGAAACAGTTCTCACAGACAGCAATGAGGGAAAATAAAAGGGCTACCTACATTAGAATAAATGATTAAACATTACTGAGGTTTTAGGATATTTTGAATTGCACAATAACGATTACTGCTATTATACTTTCTACAATGAATCCCCATCTGTTATGTCAAAAGGCACACCGTGACCTCCAGAGTCGATAAAGATATTACCACTGACTGCCTGATTTTGAGCTTCCTCCCCATTGACCTTTGACCCGCAACACCATTGGTTTTGTGGTCCTGTTCCTGCTGGGCAAGGCCTGATTTACAGCGCAGTAGGGCTGACTGGTCTTCAAGAGTAAGCCTGGGTCAGACTGAACTAATATATCTGTAGTGAGCCACTCCAGGAGCAGGTAAAGTTAGCTGCAGTTAGGATTTATGAAATGGGTGTTCTTTCTTTCCTTCTTTTTTTCTTTTTCTTTCTGTCATGTTTCTTTGTTTATGGCAAAACCTATTTCTCCTGCTTTTTTTGCAATCCTTTATTAAAGGTTGGTATTCACTATATATAATGTAGTAGCATCTGTTACAGAGTCCAAACAGACTACCCCAGCTCAGCATATTACAGTTCCATGGGGATAGTTTTATGTGCCATTAAATGTTCAGAATGTTTGTAATTGATGGTAAATCAGACATATCGTGTTAAAACGAAACATCTTGTGTGTGAGCGGGGTCAAAATGCAAGTTTTATAATACACACTGTAATGAATAAAAATATATATATCTATGCATTTTCAAAGAATAAATGCCAATCAAAGATGAAAACACTGTTGTGGAAGGAGAGATTTCATATCCCAGCTGAAGGTTTGATCTATAGAGTAGGATATAATCATGCCAATTACATATCATACTTTCACTCAGCCTTCATATCTCTATCTTTCCTTTATTTCCCCCTGTCTCTCCCTTTCGCCTGCCTTAGAAAAACTCACTTGCCCTTACCCAGCATTTAGTAAATACAAACAGATTGTTGGGTTGTTGATGGAGGAAGAATGGATAAAAAATAATAAATAGGTAAGGGAAAGCTTGATGAAGTATGTTGTTCAAATATGGTTCAGGTAGATGTATAATGGTGGAGGCTGTTGAAAGCTAAACCTCAGCACCTGCTGTCCCTCTTTTTGCAGTGAGTCATGAGAACTGGCTGATGATGTGCTCCATGACATGTTGCATGCTCTGTTCTGGCTCACCTCGTAGTGGAGGTGGCTGAGTAATAGATGAGCTCTGACCGTGATTTTTACAAGATACATTGGAACAGTACCACGAGAGGTTGGAAAAAAGGGAATAATAGCTTGGGTTATAATCAAAATTCCTTGTTCAACGAGTGCTTTGGAAAAACTCCAGTAAAACTGTCTGATTAGAACAACTAAATATTTTGTCCCCATGATAACATTAAACACAGCCCCCTTCTGCAAAGACTGCAGTGAGTGAAGTAAGCTGTTTCGACCTCTGGCACTTTAGAGGTTAAAGTTTTGTGGGAAAGGACAGAAACACCCCGGGTTTGTGTGAAAGCGTATGTATACAACATGAATGAACTATTTTCATTGCAATAACACAGTAAGTACTTTTGCCCGATCTTGAGCTATGAGCTATAATAGTAGAGGGTGGGGAGTGAGAAGTGAGAAGGGCAGCTGTTCTGGCACTCAGGGAGAAGGCTGCTGAGACTAGGGGAGTCCTCAGAGAAGTGGACAGGTCAGGAGAGGGTATCTTGACAAAATGATGACTGAAAAAAAAGGTATAACAACTCAAAATTCAATGTTTTCTAGTTACTACACAAGAGCTAAATACTTTTGAGCACTTAGCATTTCAAGGATTTATTTATTTATTTATTTTCATGTTAACAGGATGGTTGTAGGGATGTCATTGTCGGTTGATCCACCACATTTGTCCAGACTGAAATGTCTCAATAACTACTGGATGGATTGCCAAAGTTGTACTTTGTGTTCAGTGCTAATTAGCAAATATTGGCATGCTAACATGTTGAACTAAGATGGTGAATGTGGTAAACAATAAACCTGTTAAACATCAGCATGTTAGTTTTACCAGGCATATTGACAAAGCACCACTCTACCGATTAGGTAGCTACAGAGAGCTGCTAGTGTAGACTCGTAGTCTGGTTTCTTAATGTTTATTGGTTATGCTTTTATGGACACAAGTGGAGTTATATTTATAATAATAGAAACATTCAGTTTTTTTTACCGTAAAAAGAAACTTTCCCAAGCTGATAATATCTGTGATAAATGTATTTGTATTGTGCCAAAGCAGCCTGATCACATTCCAGTGGATGATTTATTGCAATAAAAAAAACATTCATGGAAACTTCTTTTTAGCAATTTGACTAAATCTTAGTCGTGTTTAGCTGAGTGTTGTGTGACCTAAGAGGCTCTAGTGTTGCGGTACGTGGGATAGATGTGAGTGGAGCTCACCTGTGCAGCACTGCGGTCAGCTCCACTCTTCTCCATCACTTTATAATCAGAATCAGAAATACTTTATTAATCCCAGAAGGGAAATTGTTTTTTGATAAACACCTCCTGACTTACAGTAGCTACTGGCCTGTAATGCACAAGGCTGTAGAAAGACACAAATCAGTGATATCATGTGAGTCTCCAGTGCTAATGCTTTTTGTCTCTGGAAATGTAATTGTGCTTGGCAGCTGAAGGGGACCAAAGGGACTGTAGGAAACAGGGAGCTCCTGGGAATCCTGGGTAGAAGACATTTTTAAATTGAGTCTGAGCTGAACATATCTTGGAAAAGTGTAGTAATAATCTTTGACTTTGTTTTTGGTTTTCATTTTTAGGTCGGTCAACAATAGTAAACCTCTAGATTTATTGCAGGAATTGCTTCTCAACATTTTAGGAAACAATGTATTGTTTTTTCCACCTCAACAAACCTTACAATCTCTTAGCATGACCGTACCAAAAGCTGTCCTACTGCACTTTTAACCTTTTAATTTTAGAGACAATACTGAAACAGTTACTAAAATTGTTATATAATTCAGACATAATTCACCAGAAGACTTTGTCTTCCTGGTGAGTGTCATTCAGGTATCCTGTAAGCTGTGTCAGCAGAATATTTCTCCCTTAATCATAACCACTGGACAACATCATCATTATATTTTTAAATGAGCAGTAAATGACCTGGAAACCCACAGAGTCAATAGCATACCACCTATATTTACATAAACTGGCTTAAAAACTCGATGTGGTTTCTATGTAATCATGTGTTTACTGTGACTCTGCAATGGTAAGATTTTTCCACAATAAAACAATCTGTGTGCTCACATCCCCTTTTCTCTCACCGTGTGAGAGAGAGGATAAAGTCATATGATGACGTGCCAAGAAGCTCTTGCTCACATAACCATAAACCATCCCCCCATACCCTACCCTACAATCACACATACACACTGTGGCAATCCTTGCTTATGCTGCCTCTCCTGTCCCGAGACTCTGACAGTGCAAGTATCTCACAAGATCCAAGATAAAACTTGGAGGTAAAAAAACTAAACTGTAAAAAATGAGTGCCGGTCCTCTCCTGGCAGTCCTAAGCGTTCTTGTCTGAGGCAGTATAAACACGGCTCTCCTGGTGACTCACAGCAAATGTAAAGCAGACACAGGTTGGTCTGGCGCCAACTTTTCACCGCTTTACTGAGACAATGAAACCTAAAGATGACAAGAGAAAAATATAATGCCATGTTTAGCATAAAGTGGTGTAAAGGGTTGAAGGGGGCGTGGGGAAAAGGAGGGAGGATAGCGGCTGTTCACACGCTGCGGAGGAGACGAGCACTCCTCAGGTCACAGAGTTTCCCAAACAAAGTTCTGCTCCCTCGCATATGGACGTTGAATCAGTGCAATGCATTGGCTGGAAGAATATAAACCTCTCAGCTGAGAGAGGGGTGTTCATGTGAACACATAGGAGTCATGATTTATGCTTCTTTGTGTATTTTGTGAAAAAAAATCATTGGACGTGGAACATCACAGCAGTTTTGCTCTGCTTGATCTCCTCTTCTCACATGAAAGCATTGTGACAGAGGAGGTGCTATGGAACAATATCCATTCCCATGGCAAGAACTTCTGCTGGAGACATGCTAGGATTTTAAAATGATAATGCTCTCTAAGCCTAGATGAAGGTCAATGATCTCTCTTTATTTCTCTTTTTCCTCATATTGTGGCACTCTTGCCCTCTGCAGTTGTCTAAAGTTGCGTTGTCTGTGCATGTGTGTGCGCGTGTGTTTGGCTTGTTATAGGCTTTGACACTACACAGATCCCCCTGTTCTTTATCAGTTTAACACACAGGGACTAGCTAGAGATTACTCACCAAGCCACCATGCAGTCCCTATCGCTCCACGTGGACGTTGTGTAATTCTCAAATTTTAGCCATGCAGCTGGATTAGAGTCATTACACTTGTCGTTGTTATAGCAGCAACGATTCTAACAATAAACAAACAATAGTGACACGTTTGAAAAAAAGCAGAACCCAGAGATTTAAGACTGGAAAACAACTGTCAAAGCTATGTCAATCAATAGCCCTCTCGTGACTGTTTTAGGCAAGCCAAACAGATGTTTACAGATGTTTTTAAGTGGTAACAAAAAGTCACAACTCACTGGCGCTAATTCAACCTCACTGACTCCCACTGCTGCTTGTGTGGCACTTTCTATTTGGTCTGAGGCGAGGTGAAACAACATGGCAAAGAAAACACTTAAGAAGTGAGCTATCTTTAACCAGCTCGGCCCGGCCGGACTGCTGCTGCGACTGAGAGGGCTGTAGTGACAGGTTTGGAGAATGGGACGACTGCCTGAGCGCGCTCAGTGGGACACCCTCCCCAGCTTTTCCCACATCACTGGGGGCCAAGAGGAGGTGGGGGTGGGGAGGGGGTGGCTGAGGCGAGAGGTGGGCTCCTTGCTCCATAGCAATCTTCTGGGCTGTGGCTGGGAAAGGCTATGGCCCACGATTCTCACCATCTCCCCCTGTCTCCCACCCCGCAGAGAGAGAGAGAGAGAGACAGAGAGGGAGAGAGAGAGAGAAAGAGAGATGGACAGAAAGAGGAAAAGATACCCAAAGCAGATTTGTGGTAAGGAAATCCGCCCAGAGTACTGAGCCAGAGGACAGCTGAGAGGGGGACTCACTGTCAGGTGATAACTAATTGAAACAAAGCAGAGCAGAGTTGCAAAAGTGACACTGCTCTTGAATTTGGAGGAGGAAAACAAAGTTTACTGTTATCTTGGAGAGATAGCAACTAAATTAGATTAACATCAATGTTTTCCTGTTGTTTATGTCTACTCCCATATCCAAAGCAAAACTGTAGTCATCCTTTACAAATGACTCATCAGCATAACATTAACAACGCAGCATGTATGTACATGTGGACTTCATGCTTTTCATTTCTGCATACATATATTTCACTTATTGATCTTACCATTTATTGGCTGTCAGATTATCTAATGATGTTTTATCAGGTATTAATGGATGTGAATTAATTATAGGAATACACTTATGTAATGTATCTGAAAAAGTCAGTTAATTTGAATCAAATTTAAAGTATTTGTCTAAAAACATTACACATTATAGTACGGCTGAATTTACATTGGTAATGGATTGATTCCCTCAAGACCTTTAGTGTCTGTTTCCCTCTGACTGTAACTGCACTACCACTGCTGCTGCTACTAAGGCTCATTGCATCTGCATTTGCACTTCCTCTTATCTATTTTTAACTGATTGTATTTAACTCACAATTAACAATATTTAACTGTACATTATGTGTTATTTTACACTATAACAAACCTGATTGCTGTCTAGACTGTTTAAAACATTGTACTGTACATATACTATTTATTAGTAAAAAGTATAAATCACAGTTATAGTCACAGATACATTACTGACATATCATAGCTGCAGTAATCCATAGTGTGTTTTGTTTATTTTGCATGTCACAGTTACATCTCTTACATCTACATCACCTATTACAACTACTCATTGGTTCATTGTACATTCTATGCATTAATGTCTTTGTATATATCTCAATCTTTATATTTGTATATAGACCTTTGCTACTGTTCTGGTTAAATGCTAAACTGTGTTTAGAGTTACTGGCACTGACTAGAGTTTAATTTAATCGGATAGTTTTTGTGTCATATCTCACTCTTTATGTGTATGTTTATGTTCTTTATGTTTTAAGCATTTATTGTTATTAATAAATGACACAAGAATTTTATAACATGCATCCTCTCATTTAAAAAATAAAATTGCAAGTCAGTTTGCACCCATTTACTTATGTGAATTTTTACATGATGTTTGAGTACAATTGCTAACCTTGAACTCCTTGAATTACTTACTGTATGCCTATATTTTTAAATGTATTATTTCTTTAAACTTATATGTACATATGGGTTTTATTCTTGCTCATAGTTGTGATCAGTGGGAGCTGCAGAGTCCTAATAATTAGACCTAATTACAGTTTTTAGAGAATACAGTCATAAAGTAAGTAAATATGTTTTTGCCTTATGTATTATTCTTATGTTACTATCAGTAGTTTACCATTTCAAATGTTTCTCAGATACTCTACTAACTAACATATGGGAAAGCAAAACATAACGTCTGTTTGACAACCTGTACTTTCATGCAGTTTGCCGTTCACTCAAAAACACATCAACAGTCTTTGAGCAGTCTACAGTCTCAAAAATTAAATAGTGGGCACAATTGAGAGTGGTGAGAATACGAAAACGTTTTTTTTTTAGTTGCCCTAATGACAGCAAGTAGTCAGTAAATCTGACAGCAAGTATGTGCTCGCAAGTTGAGCTACATTAGATTGCTAGATTTCAAGAACCGATTTCTGCCAGCAATTTCCTGTTTTGATCAAACGCCCAATAGAAAGTCCAAAGTGAATTTTGACGGTGTAACAATGCTGAAAATGCTGTGAAACTCAAGTTTGAAAGAAATCCCTGTGGGGAAGCACAGGCTTACTTTTGAAATTCTTAAAGCAGAAATCAGCAAGTGTGCAAAATAACTAAAGCAGCTATAGCATTGTCTGCCCACTCAGTCAGCCCTCCCTGTTAGCAGATGAGAATGAGTGGCTGGCAGTGGCAGCAGAGATAAGGCCTGGTGAGCAGGAGGAGGCAGTCTGTTTTTAGGGTCACTGGCCAGGCAACCATTAGCAACTTGCACTACAGTTGTAAACACAGTGCATTAGAGGCAGAGTGGTCACACATGCATATCAGCATGCACATGTACGTCCATTCACACACACACACACACACACACACACACACACATATGCACACACTGAATGACCAGGAGGATGTACTCTGCTGATTTGACAATCCTCTCTACTTTCCGTTTAGCTGCAACTGCTCTCCACAGTAGCTCGCTGTCTCTCTCTCTCTTTCTCTCTCCTTCAAGCACACACACACACACACACACACACACACACACACACACACACACACACACACACATACATACACATGCTCCCTCGCTAAAAGAAGCAAATACAGGAAACCACCTTTATCAGAAACTCCACCCCAGAAGTCTTTGTTTTTTTTTGCTGCATGTACAAAGCCAAACGCCTTCAATCAGCTTAAACTAAAATATCGGCACTGTGACGGCCCAGCACCACAATCCACCTCGAAGCAAGACTTCTTTAGAAAGAATAAACACAAACCAAGGCACACTTTATTTCATAGAATTTATCTGACTGATAAGATATCATCACTACTGACTGTTTGGTGAGGATTATTTATAACATTAAGCAGATTGGGCGTATGTTCATTTTGATCGTGCCTTTTTTCTTTGGAATGGTCAATTTCTGAATTTAATTTTGCACTAATCTGATCAGATGTTCAACATAAGAGTTCTTATTTGGAAAACATAAAAGTTCAAAGAGCTGCATATTCATTAACTGCAACCACATCAGCATGGTACACTGTTTGTATGAACTCAGTGATCCAACACAACCCCGGAACGCAGGACCTTCTTCCCGTAATTTACTTTCTTCTTCCTTGGTTTTACTGACTGACTACAAACCAATTTTAATGGTGCAAGGCGCCACCTACTGTAGCGGAGTATATAAAATCATGGCTGTATTTACTTTCTGTCTCCTACCCCAGACACATCTGACCAATAAGTGAAGTGAACATTCTCACATGGTTGGTAGTGATGCATTTTGGTTCCCCTGGATTTTTGTCTGTGTGGAAAGAAACCGAAGCAAAGGGAAAACGCAGATTCACACAGATTCGGACTAGAGCAAACCAATTATAGGTGTGAAAACACCCTAAAACGCACTGCTTAGCGATACTGAAATATTGTTTTTTTGGTTACTATTAAAAAGTCTAATGCCTTGATTCACTTTTAACTTAATCAAAAATACCAAATTGTACAGTCAGCAAACAAGCCAGCCCCACCAAAATGTCGAAGTAACAGAGCGCTCCTGGCCCTAATCTCACACAACTCGTTACTGAATAAAAGTAATCATGTTACTGTACAACACTGGAAACCATGTGCAAGTGTTTGTGTGTGTGTAGTGTGTGAGAGAAAAAGAGAAAAAGAGACAGAACAATTAGCTGGAATAAAAAGCGTTGCTTGAAAGGAAAATTCAAACCCAGCTTGGTCTTTCCAGTGAACTGACATTACACAATTCTTATGTCGTTGCATATTTCATACCTTGTTAAATATAATTAAAACAACGTTTACAGGAAGAAATCTGCACAAAATGCATTAATTACAGCCACAAGTTAATGTTTACAAAAGGGTGATGAATAATAAACACTGTGTTGATAGCAACTGTGAAAAAGGGGGCTTTGGTGTTGAAGAGAGCGTAGAAATTATACAGCTGGGTCTGAATCTGTTTGAGCAATTATAAATACTTTGAACAGTTTGTTTTTAACCATGATTAGATGTCATCAGATGGGCTTAGTCACGTATGTATTTCATTCATTAACATTTGCCCTGTGTAACAAATTTCTATGTCAGCACTAACACTGTACTGACAGAAATTTGCTACACAGGGAGAATGTAAATTAATGAAATAAGTGATTTAAAATGGAGCTCATCTGATAAATTGTATGTTGGTTTAAATAAATGCAAATATTATTTTAAACTACCTTTTGACTGTGTCTTGTGGCGATGTACCAAATCATTTACATCAACTATAAAATTGTGAGGAATTAGATGATACTCTTGCACACATGATCCCTCTTGGAGCAACTAGACACATATGCATACAAATGCAGCAGAGATAAAAGTCATCCCTGGGGTTTGCATGTAGAAGCACTTTATAAATTACAACACTGAGGTCAGGAAGACATTAATGCAGAGCATCTGTGGCTGTCAGTGGATAGATCTATGTATTTCTGAGCATGGTCATGTTTTTTTATTTACCTGTGGATGAATAAAGAGATGATTTATCAATTCACCTCTTGCGTGGGGGGGGGGGCCCCCCCCCCGGGGGGGGGGGGGGGGGGGGGGGGTCGGGGCGGGGGGGGCGCGGCGGGGGGGGGGGGGGGGGGGGGGTG
>JAVQJD010074432.1:0-14918 GCA_036023655.1 Nannoperca australis | reverse complement strand
ACACACACACACACACACACACACACACACACACACACACACACACACACACACACACACACACACACACACACACACACACACACACGTTCTATCAGCCCTATACATCTTTACAATTTCACCATGGCAACTGAAAGAGACAGGCAACAGCCTTGGCTCTTTTCAGACACTTACAATGACACTGGCCTTGTCACGGCAATATGGGAGGGGGGGAGGGAAAGAGAGAGAGAGACTAGATCCTGCAAGAGTTGTAAATCATAAGTGTGTATGTACGTTTTTGTCTTTCATAGTCACAGTTCAGGAGCTTCCTTGAAAAGTTTTGCCTCTCGAGCTGTACACACATCCAGCATGACTCACAGCTCCGCGCCTGGCTTTGGACACTTCATTGTAACACAACATCACTCTGACTTCTACATAAGACTACAATCAGGAAAAGAAAGACGAGCCATCTGATGTCCATTCATCCTCTCTGACAGTGGAAAGATTGTGCATGTCAGAAATGCCCCATACAATGTGTTTGTGAAACAAACTGAATGATAGCAGTGAACATTTAGTCCTTTGACTATATGTACAATGCTTTTCTCAGAATGCACAGATTTTATTGGCTAAGTAACATCACAAGAAAAAAAAAAAGAAATATGATCTGTATCAGTCTACACTGAGTAATCCTACAATCAGGTAAACCTTTCTCCAAATAGAAGATTTTTTATGTTTAGAAAGAAATCACTATATATCCAACGTACCATTTATATAGATGTACAACTGTGCCAAATACCTGTACATTTCTAGTTTTAATATCAAACCTGATCAATAAATGACATTTCTAGGCGAGAAGTCATTTGTCATAGGGAACAACTTGATCAGAAAACCTGATTCAGCACCTTGAGGATATGGCATCTACAATAGGTCACAACACAGGAAATACAGCTTGAAACTCATAAATCTCTCTCCATCTTTCTCCCAGTGGGCCCGAGCTTAATATACTGCAGCTGAACACCACACCCAAAAACAACATCCTCATACAACGCACTCTTCTGACAAACTAAAACATTTGTTGCGTTCAGTCATTATTTTAATGGCTCGACAAAAGCAGGAAACGCTGATAAATGACTCATTACAACAGTAACAGCGAGTATAAGAGCTGCTGTTCTCAAACCCTAAACATATGTTTTCTACATGTGATCGAGTTGGTTTTTCAACAGCTCACGGAACTCAAGCAGACATAAATCAACAAGGCTGTAATTTATCACATTAAATTAAACATGCCACCGCAGTGAATTAGCCTGTAGCAACTGGCAGCAACTGGCACGTAAATACACACAGACACACAAAGGCTTACTGGACAGACAGTCAGAAATACACAGATACAGTGTTTGTCATGCAAAACCATGTCTCAGTGTGCGTGTGTGTGTTTCTTAGAAGACTGTATTGCAAGAATCAGAGGTGCTATCAATTGAGAGACCCATTGGGCTAGTTTCAGCACCAAGCCAAACCCCCCCCACACACACACACACACACACACACACATGAAAGAGAATTATTTAGAGTGCACTTCTCTTTTCTTTTGTTCTCTGCTGTTATTAAACTTTGATTTTATTTGTCTCTAAGCAGCATTCATTGTTTAACTATAACTGCATTTTTAATGCTCATTGTGCTGATGAAAGATAATGATAACGAGAGAGAGAGATTGCGCGTGTGTGTGTGTTTACAGTAATTAAGTGCATGCACATGACGTTTGTGTAAGTGCTCTGTGTGTGTTTGTGATTGTGTCCATGTGTGGAGGCATCAGTGTGTGTGTGTGAGCATACCCTCTCTGCATGTGTCGCCATGTTAATAAGTCAAGGTGTTCGCGGGCCGGTGCAGGATGCTTCAGGGAAAGCAGAGCCTCTCTGCTTCCTCGCTCATGCTGTCAGACCTGAGGCTCCCTCACTTGTAACACCCGCCCTCGTTCCTGTTTCACTCCCTCCACCTCCTCTTTAATCTCGTGCTCTCATTTTCAAACTTTTCTTTTTCTCGAAAAACTTTCCTTTGTTGTGGATCTGGATCACCCTCTCCTCTCGTCTCTCGCTTTCCCTCCATGTGTTTTCCTTTCTCCTACCTGTATGAATGGTGTGCTTGAGCTTTTGCATCTTGTGTGTTTGAGTATTCTCTCCTATTCCAGGTTCCATGTTGGAGAGGAGGTTGTGTGGCTAAGGTCCAATTTGTTTTGCGATGTATGAAGTTGCTCAACATCCCCTAGGATCTGTTGATCTCTATCAATTTATAATTTTGTCATTGTGTCTATACTGTAATTTTACTATGATGGTTTATTCTGTACACATGCCTGTCCGTCCTGGGAGAGGCTTCCTTCCTCTGCTGCTCTTTCTGAGGTTTCTTCCATTTCTTCCCCGTGAAAGGGTTTTTGGGAGAGATTTACCTCGAATCGGGGCTCTAAGGTTAGATGGTGTATGCTGTACAGACTGTAAAGCCCCTTTAAGGCAAATTTGTGATTTGTGATATTTTGTCTATATAAATAAAATTGACTTGACTTAACAGGGAAACTGCAGTCTAGGAAGGAAGATGATTGATGCTAGAAAAGTATCAAAATTACAACAAAAGTCTCCAATCTCCAACACTAGTTTCTCTCTCTCTCTCTCTCTCTCTCTCTCTCTCGGTTTCTTCTTTCAAGTGGTTCTTTTTCTCTTAATTTGCTACCCAAACTCTCATCTCGTCTCTCCTTTAATCATAAAGACAAGTTATCTCCTTTAATCATCTCTGCTTGGTTGGTCTAGTCTGTTTAATCAATACACATACTGAACTGCAGCTGTTGCATCAGTAGCTGCTAATAAAGTTCCAAATAAATATCAAATATCCGTCTTCATCGTCTGTTGTGTGTGCGCCTGTCATGTTCATTTTCTCTCACTTCTATGGTTTGTGTGTCTCTGTGTGCTAATGTGCCAGTTTTGCGTGGATCTATTCCCAAACGTGCCACCAGTGTTTTCAGGCTGTTTGATTTGGCTTTCTTTCACCCTCTTTCTTCTCTTTCTGCCTCAAAACCTTTAGTGTTGTTTTTTTTTTACACTATTTCCATCACCGACCTCTTTCTCTTCATTTATAATTAACATCTTCAATCTCTCTGTTCCTCCTCTCTGCCTTCTTTTCATCTTTCTATTGTTCTTTTATCCTCTCTTTCTCTCACTACTCCGCTCTATACAGTACATGTTTTACCTCCTCTATTTCTTTTCTTCTTCTCTCCTTCTCTTTTTATCAGATTGTTCTCCTCCACATTCATTCTGCCTCATTATATTCACCTGACTAAGGAGATTTTGGAACTTAGCCTGCAGTCAGTCTCTTTCTCTAAGTGGATGAGAACTCATTATGCCTTCCCAAATATCTGTTTAACCCAGTTAGAGCATTGGCAGACACCTACGCAGATATGGCCACGTTGTAATTGTTCCCTTTGTCTCTCTCTGTGTAAGCTGGCTTCTTTCCCCTTCTCCCCTCACACCTCTTTTCTTTCACATCCAATGTCCAGAGTGTGCAAAATATAAGGACCATTTCCCTGGCGCAGAAGTAAGCATGCATGCAATTTAACTTGCATGACTGACGTGGAAAATTGTTCTTGGTTGTGTGACATGGCCAGTTTATTTAACGCATTCATTGGCAAAGTCAAAACAAGATAAGAAGCAAGAGATTAGCAGTGGTGCTTATTGTTCCAAGGCTAAAATCTGTCTTTACCATCACAAACCTTACATATACACATCAAATAAGAGGCCCGAAAAGTCGTGTAAAATGCTGATCGTACCATAATCTTCAATCACAATCCAAAGATCAAATATTTGACAATAATAATAATTTACAATAAAATTAAATTGAGTAAAGCAGCAAATCCTCACAATTCAGATGGAACCATTTATTTATTATCAGACTTGTGTTTTTTTGTTGTTGACTGGCTTATTGATTAATCTGTTAACAGTAATGAATTATTTCGACACTATTTAGTTACTTCCCATGAATGAGGTGCCTAACAAACATTTACACTTGTATTACAACACAGGCTCATACACTTCTTCACACAGCTACGACATCATTTTCCAAAAAGTACCATATATATATATATATATATATATATATATATATTTATATGTGCCCCTTCTTCACTGACAGCATCTTCAACCCCGTTTACAACAACAGCATCATCTCTCTGCTCACTTACCAGGTTCGCAGACACAGGTGTGCCGCTCCCATTGGTCGGAACAGCGGCTGTGGGCGGGGCAAGGAGACGAGACGCAGGGGTTGCCAACGTTACAGCCAGTCTCTACTTTGACAGCTCTCGATGGGCGGGGCAGAGGAGGGGAATCAGGCCGTACACCTAAACGAACACCCTGTAGAAAGAGAGAGAGTTTAAAAAACAAACACATTGTCAACTTCATTCATTTATCGAAATCTGTCTATCCCAAATCCATTTCATATCTTACGTGCCAATATTTCCAGCTTCCCTCCACCCATCCATCAACAAACATTAAAAATTCACCTGTATGCATCCTCTTATCCCGTTTTGAACCTCTCCAGAGCCCAGCACTCCTCCCACATGCAGATGTTTCACCTTCAAACCATGAATCTCATTTCCCACTATCACTGTTCCCTAATGGGGAGAGAAAGAGGGAGAGAGGTGAGGGGACAAATGGAGACAGGGAGAGCAAAGATTATTATTATTAAGAGATGTATGCACACTAAATACCTGAACAAAGATTAACAAGGAGCACATTTGAATACCCTTATTTGACCACGTAGAAGAACTTAGAAGGTAGAAAAATAGTACATGTATAAAAGATGACAAATCACAGGGAAGGACACAGATTAACAACCACAAAGGCCGGTGTAAAAACTTACAATAAGAGATTCAAATTTTATTAGTTTACACCATGAAAATAATAAAAACTAGAAGGAATCTTTAAAACTGAAAAAGATAAAAATGGTTTTCAGAAAACATTATTGATTTTATCTGATAGAAGTCATGAATCTTAATATATCATAGTCATAATGTATTTTCATTGAGGGGAGGAGAGTGCGAACATGATGTGGAAATGTTTTTTTTTTAGAGCTGCAGAGTGAATGATTGACTTTATTAAATAAAAGAAAACAATAACATGCAGTCGTTGTGGAGAAGGTCAATGCTCAGATGATAACACTGACAGTGTTGTGAAGCAAAGTTGACAGGCAGCTTAGCTTGCAACAATCATGAAAAGAAAATCAATGAGCCCCATTTATCATTGTTTCAGCAGCAACTGAAGATGCTAAAATGGGGGGCGGTAAAGATCTGGTTGAGTATAGCTGCACACATGCCAAACAATTGCAAGGTAATTTGTGTTTAATTATGTAATTTAAAAAATATTTCCTGCATTTATTTGTCACTTTATACCCTTTGAATAATAGCCCGGTGAACTACAATAAAAACATGAAAGACAGAACTTTCTGGCAGATCATTTAAGAATTAAAAGCAACATGAAAACAAAACCTGTTCTTTTGCTGTGTTGAGTGTGAAAGTGTGTCTGCTTACCTGTGTGCATGCTACTGTCACGTGTATATATACCTCGTATGAACACATGCATGCAAACATCAAACAGATACCATCCAGTACCATTTGACATTTATTTGACGTGTGTATGTGTGTGTGTGTGTGTGTGTGTGTGTGTGTGCGCGCGCACATAATAGCATGACAGGGTAAATGTCATACGAAAAAGCAAAAAGGTTATAACACGCTCAAGGACTGCAAAATGGAAAACGAGGCGATGAGAAAGTGAGAATGTATAGCTCATTGTCTCCTTTGCTCAGATTATAATGTGACTCAACATTTCACTTGCAACATTTCAAAGAGCCAACAGCATGGCTGCTGACATCTGAGACTGCAGATAGATACAGTACATTATGTACAAGACAACCGCAAAGGATTCCAGGGCAATTTTGAACTGAGTTTACCCCCTCAATCGACCCATTATCAAGCAAAGAAGGCAGGTCAGAATTCAATTTCAGTCTTTTCAAGTATTTGTATCAAAAACTTGCATCTTGAATGCTCAAATTTCCACAAGTAGTGGCTTCCAGTGTGATTTCCAAGTGGAATCAAGATTCCAAACCAGATTACAGAACCTTTATGAAGACAAATATGATTTCAAGATTGATATATATGTAACTTATTATATAAGATATATATTGTATATCTCCTTATCTGGATATATTCTATATTAAATACTTTACAATTCAACTTTCTTCAAGTTTTCTACTGATTACAGTATCTGCAGAACAGTCAAATTAAATAAAATCAAAGAATTAAAGCTGGAAAAAATGTCAAATTCCAAAAGGGCACCAGTATATTAATTGCTATGGGAACATAAGTCTTATTGATTTAGCAAAGCAGTCCTAATAAAACATGAAGGGAAGGTCAAGGTTTTTATCATGTCTATTACCTGATAGAGTCCGAAGTCGAGCCGTACTGTGGCGACGTAGCGCGTCTCGCGGCCACTGTGGACATCTCGCAGCTCCAGCTGGAGGTCGTGCCACTGGCCATCTGCCACCTGAACCTGATCCAACCGCAAGCGCACCGGTCTGGTGGAACCGCGGGTCACCGAGAACACCAGCTGACCATTTACCACCTGAGGGGGATGGGGGAACCCAGGCACAGAGGAAAAGAGAGAAAATGAGAGGAAAACGGTGCGACAAGAAACATGAGTCACTGAAAACAGCAAAGGAATAAAATACCACGCTTGGTGGAGAAGAGGAGACTGAGAGGTGAGTATCTCTCTCTCTCTCTCTCTCTGTGTATGTGTATGTATACATGTCTGTGTGTGGGAGTGTGAAATCTAACGTCTAGGCTGCACTCCTGCCAAGATACTGCCAATTAAATGCTTCCTTTGGATGTGGCATTAGAAATGTAAACTGTACATAATTTCAAGGTCAATACCAGCATTTTGAAATGTTTGTTGTATATAGAAGATGATAATGTAGTCTTAAAACACTGAATAGAACCACATGAGACATAAGTATAATTCCAACACGTTAAGCTGCCCACGCTGCATTTTATATTCTGTGCCACCTGTTGAGATTAAGCTTCAAATGTGCAGCATTGATTTAAAGCACACTATCAAATTGTTTATGACACAGAAAAACGGAAGAAGGTGTTGCCATTTATGTTTTAGTATGAATGCAGCCAAAGCTTTCTGAGCTTCTGGCAATGGTGAAAAAAACCTACTGCTATGTTTATCCTTTTCAGCAGAGCCAAAAACAGTCAGAGAGGGAGAGAGAGGCACTGGCAACAATCCTCTTTGCAACAGGAATCAACAGGTTTACAGAAAATGCGGCATTGTTTTCAGAAATGCCATTGTGATTTGAAAGTCCACAGTTATCTCAGCCATTGTTTTATTTGCTCAAATTAAACTTTTGCTAACAACATTTTCAGTGATATACTAATGTTCTAACACACTGTAGTACAAGACATTCATGAAAATGGACTACTGAAATGTATCAGTGTGTGTGTGTGTGTGTGTGCGTGCGCACCTGAAACAGCAGGCTGGTGTACTGGCCAGCCTGAGCCTGCAGCAACGTCCCCTCTCGTGCTCTGGTTCTGAAGACCAGGCCGAGGTACCAGGGCGTGGAGATGGTCACGTCGTTCTTCAGGTCCCACCAAAGGGCGCTGTTACCCAGGAAGCGATGGGGGTGTGGCATCACTGGGGCGAAAGGTGAGAGAAAGAAAGTGAACAGAAGGTAGGGTAATATCCAACAGCCTCAATACATGTGCTTGCAGAAGGTCCACTTATATACAGAAAATGCTTGCTTGTAATAACTAGCTCATATGTGCAGTAACTCTTCATAATGCATTATACTATTAGTTAACATTCAGAATGAATGGGAATCATCCATGTCCCCTGCTTTCCTTCTGCCTTCCTACTGAAGTATTAAACAGTGAAGCAGCCCATTAAAACAGCTGTTTTTTTTCCTGTCATTTAACAAATGTATAAATAACAAAGACCTTTTCAAATGTAAAGGTGTTATCTGTAGCATTTTAACTTAAGTAAATTAATTATTATTATTAATGTGCCATTAGTGTAATGACTGCTGACAAATAAAGGCCACTGAGGATTAGAGTCATTTTGCTGCAATTCTAAAAACATGGCCACTCTCATCACCACTGGCACAAGACCCGGAACGGCCAATTATCTCAGTCATGGTCTCCCTTTTTAGTGATAATTATAACATAATGACACAGGAACTGACATTTTTATGAGTCGCCATTGGTTGAAAATGCAACATGTAGGACACTAGGGTGAAAATAAAGCCATATAGCCTCTCACCGTGACTGCAGTCCTTCCCTCCGTATCCTAGGGGACAGTCGCAGGAGAAAGTCTCCCAACTCACTCTGCAGGTTCCTCCATTCTGACACGGGTTGGACTTACAGAAGGGGAGCTTGGCGCTGCAGCCTATAAGAAGCAACAGAGACAGTTGCACCGTCGATTGAGTCTCCAAGCATGTATCACCATGACGTGTGTGAGCTGAAGTAGTACTTGACCTTGAAATATTCTATCAAATGAGTTCATGAGTGCATAACAATAAACAAAGATATATGATACTGACCCTTAGTTTTTAAATCTATCATGAATAATTTATCTCACAATAAAACAACATGATTGCACTACTGTAGTAACTAACAGCCTGTAGAAAATGATGGAAGATTTCATGTAATGGTTGTAAAAAGCAATATAAGTGCCCAGTCATCAGTCAAAATCCAATTTTATGTCCTTTAGTGTTTACGATAGTATTGGAAACATTTTATAAGTGCTTTATAGCACACAACACCCTAAGTGATGCTTCAAAAATTACAATAACTTCTATCCGTTTATTTTGAAAAACTGAAAAATTGTTAGCATTGTCAGTGCTCACCGGGGAGCGTTCCATTGTTTGCAATAAAGCCAGCCAAGTCCAGCGGCTTGTTGTCAATGTGCAGCTCCTTCATACAGCCGATAAACTCCCTGGTGCCAAACGGGAAGTTGTCGGGTACGTTGGGAACTCCGCCCAGAAACAACGGACCAGTCAGGTCCAGAGATCTGAGAGAGGAGAAGATAAAGAGGAAGAGGAGTAAATAAGGTGAGGAGGAAAGGGCAATAAGGGAGGAATGGAGGAATATCCCTCAAGGTTGGAGAGGAGGAGGGAAGAGAGGGATGAAGGAAGGAAGGGTAACAAAGGGAAAAACATGAAAAGAAGGTTTGTAAGAGGCAACGGGATTAAAGAAACCCAGAGATTAAATGTGTCATCAGAGGTTAATGTCGAAAGGAACAAGAATCAGAGAATAACAGTGGATGTTGAAGAGAAATAAGATTATGATGTTGTTGAGGGTAAAAGTGGCAACAGCAGGGGGAGAGAGAAATTGAAAAGATGAGAAAGGAAAGAAGACAGACAAATAGACAGATGAACAAACAGGAGATTAAATTTGAGTATCAGGAGAGAAGAGGCAGAGGCAGATGACAAGGCAGAGGGAGGTAGGATACAGGAGCCAGCAAGGAAAAGAAGTAGATGTTAGCGGATGTCAACAAGTAGCAGAGTCGCAGGCATAAAGAGGAGACGAAAAACAGCAACGACAAAAGGGAGACGTGGCGGCAGCCGGGGAGCCAGATGAACAAACAAGAGATTAAGTGTTTGTTACAGCAAATATCAAGAGAGAACGAGTGTAAAGGCGGATGACAAGACAGATGGAAGACAGGTGAAGGGAAGAAACGGGTAATGTGAGAAGGACGAGGTAGGGGACAGCAAATAGGTAGTTATGGGAACAAAACGGAGAGACAGAAACGGTTGCGTTGTAATTTTAAGAGCATTATCTCTTTTTTTTTCCTCCAACGTGAGCTGGGGTTTTTCTTTTCAGGCCGACACACGTCACGCGCCAAGCCTATAAACGCCAGCGGGGAATTGAATTGAAGGAAGCCAAAGAGACAAAAGGCGCCGTAGTCGAACAAACAAGAGATTAAGTGCGAGTTACAGTGAACATCAACACAGAGTGTCATTAGAAGAGGATGTCAAAACAGAGTAAGAGGAGGGTGAGCTTCTAATGGAGAAGGCATGGAGGAAGAAGCATTAGTCTTTGGCCTTCCTCTTTGATCTGTCTTCCCTTCTCTCAGCCTCACTTAGCATTTACAGAACACAGCCAACGTGATTACAGCTTACAGAGGCGGCCAAGCATCAACACTATGACAGGCTGCTTTTTGAGTGAATGTGTGTGTGTGTGTGTTATGCATTTGCTGGCGTACGTGCAGACATTTAGTTAGACACACACACTACAAGTAGAATGGACAACAAAACTTTGACGAAGTCAAACCGAACAGACCAAATCTGTTCATTTGTATGTTTTGGCTATATGTAAGAAGATGAGTGGGAGAGAAGCGAAGACACAGAGAGACAAGCAGAAAGTAATGAAAAGAATCGGAACATTAAAAACCAGGAAGAATGAGCCGAGGAGTAACAAGACCATCAAAGAGATACAGACAGACATGGAGGAGCGTGAAGACGTCAAACAGTCGGGCCTCATTAAAGCCCCAGGTCCCCGTAGATTTCTTCTACAGTCACCTCATCACCCTCATCTGACATTCCCCGAAAATCCTTTCAAACTGCAACAGTCTCGGTCAAAGTCTTGGCAAGAGTTTAACAGATTAGACTGCTTAAATATACATCAAATGGTGTGTGCTACACATGCTTTTCATTTGAAAACAGAGGCCAACTTACAAGCCTGTGTCAACTTTGCCGAAATTGGGATAATCTGAATGTGTGAAACAGGGAATTTAAAACTAGTTTTTAGAAGAATAGCCCATTAAGTGAACAGATGTGTGTTCAGATCATTCTCTCGGTTCCATGTTCAGATGTGTGGAGCCTTCAAGTCACCAAATAGAAAACACAGGAAGCAAAACAGAAGAAGAAGATGGGGAGCTGAAAGAAAGATACACTCACTTTTTGCTGCTGGTCTGTTTGCCCTGCGCGGCACAGCTGTAGTTTCCAAGCTGTGTACCGAAGCGAAGCGACAAGGCTGTGTCACAGTCGTCAATGCTCACCACAGCAATCTTCTCATCTGACGGACCCTGGGCCTCACCGCTCATACTGCGCTTCGGCTGAACACACACACACACACACACACACACACAAACATGAAATTGAATACAGAGTCCAAAGAAACAAAAACCAACACCATGACACCAGGCAACATGCAAGAAAGACAACAGCATTTACTAAATCTAAAATTGATATCACTGCAGCACACTACAGCAAAAGATAACGGTTTCAACACATCACACTATGTTCTATGTTCAGTTTCTACGCTGCTACTGCACATCATGTTAGAAAGAAAACAGGGAAATTTGAGTTAGTAACACAAGAAACAACAGACACTGCATATGGGTAAGAAAATAATGGAGTAACAGCAGATACACGCTGAACTTATGTCTGCTGGTGAAAGAATGAGAAAAAGAAAGAAGGAGAAAGAAACAAAGTGTATGTGCACCCTGACACACACTCATACTCACATAGCGTGTAGCCGGCTGAGGAAAATGAAAGAACATGAAGAAAATTAAAGGAGATGTGCGGCGAATATGCATGAATGAAATGGTGACAAGCTAACACCCACGTAACTGTATACACACACACAAACACTTCAGCTCAATTCAAAGCGCTTTGACGGCAGGAAGGCAGATAAACTGTTCTGCTGATGCATCAGAAGTGGAGTACAAATAATCTTAAAATGTAAAACTTCAAAGGATAACTCATCAAACAGACATCAGAAACACAAAATGGAAGATCAAAAAGGACACACACACACACAAAAAAAAAAAAAAAAACGAGACATAAACCCACCTTGTTGTAGTAGTGGATGTGAACAGCATGCCAGTTGCCATCACTCACACCGCCAGGCAGGAAGGGACTCACCTGAGTGGACGATTCACCTGCAGGGAGAGGGATGACGTTTGGGTCAAAACTTTCACAGCTGCTAATAATAATAATAATAATAATAATAAAAATGAATAGGTACTTTACACATTTATTTTTATTAAAATCAACTAATTGCTGCTTTAATTCGCTTTGTGTTATCTGTTTTTACATGCCACTGCATATAAAAAACTAAGTTTACTTATGGAAAAGAAAAGTTTACACATTAACCAATTTTTTCAGCCTCAAGTGCATGTCCCAAACATATATTCACAATATGTACAACTTCTGTGCACATTATTAAGTTTGTGAGTTTCTGGACTGTCAGCATTCACTCCTTGAGGCCTTAGGTATTAAATAAATAGTCTTTATTGTCCCAGCAGAGAAATTGGTTTTCACACTGTTTATGTCTCACTAGAAAGATATACTAATACGCAAAACAAATACAGTAGACATGTGGTCGTATGCACATTCATTCTCGCCACTTGTATTCCCATATTCCCACATACGCTGATGTGTGCACATATATATGTAGTATTCAACGAGGTATTTTATTTGAGCTGCTGCACCAGAAGGGAAAGTCAGCATGGTGGCAATATAATTGAAGTACTATATGTACAGTATACAGTTATTTGTATGTTGTTTGCTGATGTCCCCAACTTGGAGCGATAGTGGGATTTGACTTAGTCAGAAGTTTACACCTCGTCTGACCCCTAATGTTGTCTATACCCCGCTACATGTCTAATTATAATCCGTATCCTAATCTAATCGAATCCTACACCTAAACAAGTCCCATAAAGAAATCATACACAGCCTCGGAGAATAAAACCACATCTTTCTTTCCCCATGTGAACGTACTAAATAGAGAAATACTACAACACACAAACACAATCACACATAAAGACACAGATTTAGTACCTGTGGAATATTTGAGCACCACTTGTCCTTCTTGGATCTCCAAGGCGATGAAGTCATGTTTCTCATTGAAGCGTCCATTATAGAAGAGAAGACCACTGCTCTCCAGGGTGGCAAAACTAGAAAATAAACACACAGAGAAACCCTTGTCCATTACACATTTATTGATGAGTATTATAATAATTCTACTGCATATTTTTACATTTTTGTATCCTCAAAATGTACCGTACAAATAAATTAAGAAATACTGGACACAGACACACAAAAACAACCCTGCCAGCCTCCTCAAACAGGCTGAGTATGAAAGAACAAAGGGTATTCAAACTGTAGCACACTTAATATACCATATTGCAGCAGACTTCCAATCCCTCCAGCTGCTTGGAGTCATTCAATAGTGTATTTTCTATCACAAGGCCAGGGGGACATGCTGATGCCAAGGCTGCCATGTTAACAAAGCCTGATCAAAAGAACTGTTAGGTTTTTTTATACTACAACACAGATGACAAATCGTATGTCTTGCTTGATGCTTTGTGAACTAGTGGCTTAAACTCAAGTCCTTCAAGGACAATATTCCTATTCATTCTTACTTAGAATCAGCCATTTAGATTCTTCCACCAGCGATCAATGTGACTGTAACAATAGATACATTATTGCAATACAGCAGCGTTAGGAGAAGAGCATGTTATCACCATTTCCATCATGACATCTAGCCTGTGTTATCTGAGAACGTTGCCATTGTCTAAAATAAACCCAGGGTTATTCAAAAGCTTGTTTGCATGACTCTGCTGTAGTTCCAACAGTACTGTGCCATTCTATCTTGTAGTACACTGACGTAATCTCTTCAAGCCAGCACACATTGATTAAAAATAGTGTAACCAGGGCTTTGCCAGATTAAATGGAGACTGTGAGTGTTTTGAAGTGAAGATGGACGCTGAAGGTGTAAATAAAAGCAATAAGATGTCTGTCCTTGTTAGTGTGATTATTGTTTGTGAAATTCACTTTTTGAAACCAAAGAACTAAAACAAATACAGTACATCGAATATAATGTGAAAAGTAGTGGTTTATAGGCTGAAATGTTTGTATAGGATGTAATGTTTAAAGATGACAGATGACGGATGTCAGTCAGGGAAGCGGGGACTCCTTCGCCCCTTGCGTGCGCTGCACACACACACACACACACACACACACACACACACACACGTGAATATATCGCCGACGGTGGCCGGTTGGAAAATGTATCCACCCCTATTCTGTAGACTAAGGTTGAAGCTCCCATGATGTGAATGTGTGCTGAAAAAGATCATCTAGTATCTGTTCAACAACAAGCCTGACTTTCTCAAGGGCACCTTTTTAGTTCCTGAAAGGAAAGATCATTACTCACTTTCCTCACCCAGATTCTTCCAACCAGTTTGGGAATTTGATCAACTACCACCACAGAAGCTCATTTGGCAAGAATACCTTGACCGCAGCGTCTCACAGCAACCAGTCCATGGTGTCCACATGAGCTTAGCAACAACCCCATCACCTTAGCAACCATCATTAGACGACATCACCCATGGTAAACATCCCATAATCCTGCCTGACCACTCTTATGGACCACTTCAGATCTCCCAAAAGGTGACCACTCGGTATGTCAAGAGGAGCAGCATGGAAACAATGGTGGTGGGCATGCAAGACAGAGGGCCTTAAGTACAGAGACGATCACTGACCTCTGCAGTAACATATTCTTACATCATTCAAAGGTATACATTTGAAAATCAAACTAAACTGGCTTAGAGGCTGAGGCTAGGTACTGCAACTGTCAGGCTCGGGGAGACTCAGAGACCCAGAAAGCAGAC
The DNA here is from genome assembly GCA_036023655.1 of Nannoperca australis. Classification (NCBI taxonomy): domain Eukaryota; kingdom Metazoa; phylum Chordata; class Actinopteri; order Centrarchiformes; family Percichthyidae; genus Nannoperca; species Nannoperca australis. Next base: position 234 of record JAVQJD010074432.1, on the reverse strand, counting down.
GTTGGCCGAGGAGAAACAGTCAAAAATACTTTATTGTCAACTCACTTGGAACTTGAAAACTCAGGACATGAAAAGAGGAACTCAAACAGGTGCAGGACCTCAAACGCAAAAATCAGATGTAATGAACAGAGACAGAACCAAGGAAAACACCAGACTAAATAGACAAGACGCAAACGAGGAAAACAGAAACAGGTGCGTCTAAGGCCCAGGTGACAGAAATCAAAAAGGAGGGAA
>JAVQJD010074422.1:0-65894 GCA_036023655.1 Nannoperca australis | reverse complement strand
GTATTTCTTTAAAGTTAAGACTAGTTTAAAGTCATCTTCATTGAAAAGTACAGTGCTTTTCCTTCAAAAATAAGGACATTTCAATGTGACCCCAAACTTTTGAACGGTAGTGTACATCTTTATTTATTAGCCTGCATTGACTTCCATCGCCTCCTGACAAACTTAAGCTCCATCCATTACTTCAGCATAAATGCGGCTTTGCAAATAATAAGTGGAAATTTCACCAATGTAAATCTCACTTCTCAGGTGGAACTTGGCGTCTGTCACTTGGTTTGAATACTTGTACATAATGCTTTGTTTAGTGAATGAATTTACTGTTCGTTAGCCCCGTCGTACCTTCCTCAGTAACTTTTGCTATGCTCACACCACAGTCTAGAGTGCTAACTGTGGCAGATTTACCACTTCAAGTTCTCAGTCATTTTTTAAACAATGGGTCCTTGATTTCAGACAGAGGTAGACTAAAACAGCGTTCTCAATTTGATTTTGATGGCTGAAATTATGCTAGCAGATTTTATTGCCTGTAGCTAACTAGCTAATTAAGCTAACTTAGCTCCATGAGTTGGTTGAAGAAACAGCACTGTTCCTGTAGGCTATTGCAGTGTAGATTTAGAATTAAGTATGACAAGACAAATTTAAGTTAAAACTCTTAATTCATTCTAACATAACTCTGGTGGTTTAGAAACTAAGATGAAGGTTCGATATATGGTCTATTGTTCAAGAGCATACATGTGTTCTGTATTTTCAAACATTATATTTCACTTTTAATGTTACAAGAGAAAAGGCTTTTAGGATTAGGAATTACCAATGTGTTTGCGAACTATAATGCTATCTTGGATAATGAGTTTGGCTGGAGTTGTGTTGCTGGAGTGAAAAGCAACTTGTAGGGTTTAAAAATGACTGTAACCGTACAAAATGTAGTTAGCTTTTGAAATGGCCGTGATCACTACTGCGCAAACTCTGGCTCCAAATGACACCAGCGCAAGATGGAAGCTCTCATATCCGGTGTATTTTGGCTTCATTTTTTACAGTCACAGGAAGTGGAAACGATTTAGTGCATGGTCAATTCACCAACATTTTGATTAAGTGCCCGATGGGACAGCAGAATCTCATCCCAAAAAAGCACTGTCTGCCTTTTAGGCTGCCAATAATAGAATTCAAATGCAAACACAACTGAAAACCCTTGACAGTATTTTAATTGCACCATTAGATTTATTCTAATTATTAAATCTACCCTAATTGTACTGCAGGCAGTGAGAACTGATAGTCCAACATTAAAAAGCTTGCAGCTGTTTTTAATTTGTAAAATGTGTTCATTTTGGCCAAACATTATCATACAGGTAATGACATTACCATATCAGCTTACCCACCGGCTGAAGGTGTCCTCCTGGTCAGGGATGATGACACTGTGGGAGTTATGATTTGACAGGAAGCTGAGGACACATCTCATCAGACTTTTTAGTCACACCGAGAAGAGACGCTCACATCCTCTATGTCTAACTGATACTTGCCTCATGATTCCATTACCTGGAGTGCCAGAGGGCCCGTGGGACAGGAGCCATCCACACAGGAAGCCGAGAAGCAAGTGAAGGCAGGGAGGAGATGAAGGCAGGTGCTCGGTGGACTAGCACAACATGTATATATCAAAAAGACTTGAATGTCTCCCTCCCTGCCAAATAGATTGCCTGGATTGGGTGGATTTCATTCCAGCCAAATGCCTCAAGGATATACTGGGTCTTCTCATTTTAAGGCTCATCTTCCCATTTTTGCATGTTCAACATTTTGTGATAATAGAGAAACTAGGTCAAACTAGCACTCTCACATTCCAGTGACACAACTTCAATGAAGGGAGAACTTTTGAGCATTCACTCTTGGGATGCTGGAAAGAAGAGAGCAAGTTTTAATTCAGTGAGTGAACTTTGGTCCAGCAGGATATGGAAGGGGTTAGTGTCTGGCTACCAACACAACTGCGGCATAGGAATAGAAGACAGGGGAAATTGTTGTAAGAATTACTTCTGCCCCATCACCCATTGCCTCAAGGACAGGTTATCAAATCCAAAATCTCACAATTGCAGCAAAACTTTGTGCTGTGCTCAACACAGAGCAAAAATAAGAGAAATATACACATCCTGTGGGCTCAATATGAGAACAGGGATGCCCCAAAGTAATTTACCCAGAATGGCCTACACTGTAGAACATGAATAATGTACAAAGGCCATAAAATGGCAAAAAAAAAGAAAGAAGAACTTTAATGGCGTTTTACCTCGGCTTATACAAACTATCCCAAGAGAAGTGACATTACAAAAAAATCCTATGGAAACAGCAGCTACCAAAGCAATATCAGCCATAATAAACTTGCTGACTGCGGTAAATATGACTACCATCTCAGCATACAGTTTAACTGCTACTGAAAGGCACTGAACTGAAGACTATACAGGCTGAAGTGATTTTGTCAAGGAACCTGGTAACCACATTTATCAATGCAGAATCGTCCTTTAAAGAAGGCTTTTACAAAGATTTCCCAGGCAGGGGAAACAGGCGTACAGAAAACGAGTGGATATGTGAAAGAGGGAGTAGGAGTGAGTGTGAAAGAGGAGAGGGGGGTGAAGTAGAGAAGGCAGACAGTGAAAACACGGGCACTAGGACTGAGTGAAGACTATAGGCGACTATTTGGACACAATCCAGACACCTGGAGCTGTTATCAGGTTGCGGTGAGTGGGGCTTTCAGAGGGTTGTGAATGGGAAGCCGGGGCTCAGCACTAACAGGCATTTCAAGGCTCTTTTCCCTCTGATGATGGTGGCGTTTTAAAACAGGTCAAGCTGACAGGGCAGCAGCCGGGACCCCTGTGTCCCGCTCCGCTTCAAGGAAATCTGACTGAAGGAGGGGACGGGTGGACTCTGGCTGCCAGGGCCTCTCCTGGAGTCACATTACACACGCCAGGGACCGAGTGATACATCTGCAAACAGGCACATCCAGGATAAATTGTACAGAGATGTAAACACCTACAGCAATACAGACAAACATAGACGGTAACATTGTTTTTCTGATATGTCTTTTTAGTGTGCAAAACATAATTCTGGTTGCAGTTGATGTTATAAACATAAATCATTGTCAAAGCATCAAATGAAAACAACATTTTCAATCAAACAAAAAAACTGTCTGGTTATTTCAGAAACAATTTAAAATTGGTTAGTTATTAAAATTGAGTATTCACAGCAAAAAGTACTTAAAGCACCAACATTACCTTTTTTTCAGTGATATAATATTATGAATTATAATATTTTATTATTCCTACTGATGTATTAACATGGGAGAAGCATTTTAATGTTGTAGCTGGTAAAGGTGGAGCTAATGTAAAAAGTACAATATTTGCCTTTGAAATGTATTGGAATAGAACTATGACTATGAACTATGAACTTAAAGTGCTGGAGTAAATGTAATTTTCACCACTGATAATTGGTCTTGACCAACACTGGAGAAAATATAATTTTCTGGCAACAACGATAAGGACGAGAAATGTGTGGAAATGTGAAGTATTTGTACCAACAATGAGTCCAGTTAAAAAGGACGAGACACAATGAAAGCCTGTCAGTGATTCAGCTTTAGCTGGTGTTCTGGCTGAGTGGAGCTAGAAGGAAAAGCAGGAGGAGGAAGAGAGATTTTTTTTCAAGTGAACATTAGTCCTTGGTTCTGTCAGTCAGTGCTGATCCAGCCTTTTTGTTTCCTAGCTGATTCTTCTACTATTCCCTCTGAAATGCTAATATGGCAACTTAGTGTGGCAGCATCAGCCTTTCCCAGCGTTCGCCTCACATGTTTATATCTCCTGGATGAGATCATTCTCTCTCTCCCTTGTTCTCTCCCCCCGTGTCCCATCTTCCAAATGTGCACAAAAGCAGAGTTTAGTTCTGGCTTATTTAAAACATCTACAAACTTAGGAGAAGGTCAGCGTTCATGTACATTTTGCATCTTCCAAGACAAGAGGTAGAAACAACAGCCACATGCTATTAAACGCTACCCCTCGTCACAATTCGCCAACGCAGTGACCTTTCTTTGTACTGTTCTGAAAAGAACCAATTTCAGGCACCTTTATCCGCTTTGCGTGTGGATGAAAGCTATAATTTTAGCTGTTTCTCAAAACTTCCTTTGACAGTTCTTTCAGTGTACCTGAATCCCCGGGGTGCACACCACAGAATGAGAGAGACTGGTGCTTTTACATTCTCAACACATGGAGCCAAATTCTTCCCGATGCAGATGCACACAGGCTCTTGCATCCTCCTGACAGACAAATCTAACGGTTCATTCATCCAAGGAAAGTGAATGTGATGACAATTAAAAAGGTCTCTGTGTATGAGTCAAAGCCAATGCATAAGGAGTTCAAACGTGGGTGTAATCAAAGAATCGAATTGCGCTGCTGCTGTATCTAAACCTCAGATCTGACTTGCCGAGGAACTCTCAAAATTACACTTCACGTTGTGATTACAGTGTGCCACGTCTGCGCTCTATCGGATCGGCTCTTTGGTTGGCTGAGTCCTTTCCCAGTATCTATTCTAATAAGCAGCAGAATTAATCGAGAGCACAGACCAACACAGCTTCCCCCTGGGAGCAGCCAGGCAGTGCTGCTGACTGTGGTGCTGACAGCCAGAGAGCATTAAGCACAGGGGTGCTGCCGCCCATTGCAGGCGTTCAGTGAACCATGACGGTGTCATTTCTTTTAATAGGGCTTCTTTCTTTCTCTTTCTCTCATAGTGTGTTTCCTCCCCTCTCTCCTCTCCTCCTGCCATAGTTTTCTTTCTCCTCTCTTGTATCAACCGTGAACCCTTCCCAGCCTCCTAAACATCCTCATTCCTAGCTCTCGCTTCCTTTCTTTCTTTAATCCCGGGCCCTCGTCTGCCTATTTAAAATGCAAGACGTGGGGATGCAGTTGTTGCAGAGAACCCCAACGGCGTGTGGGGAACTCTAATTGGTTTGCTTAACCTTCAGAGCACAATGAGCAGGCTGTAATGAAGGCTCATGATTCATGGCCAGGTAATAAAGCTGAAGAGGGCCGTTTACCCAACAGCACACACATACTTTAAGAGTAACACACAGCTGCATATGGGGTTTAACACAACATCAGGAGTGTGTTGTCAGACAGACGTATGGTCCCTAATAAAGCCCTAAGCTATTCTACTGAGAGGCTGTTGAAAAGCATTCCTTCTTGGCAAGGGATTTTCATCAAAAACATGCAACCAACATGGCAACCAGCTGCGGGTAATTTCAACGCTGGATGCCAGAAGGGAAAATTACCAGGGTATGTGACAGTTGATGACATAATGTATACGTTTTCAGGTCAACAGTTCTGCTTGTGAAGACCAAAGCTACACAGGTTGCTCACAGGTTGTGGACAGCACTCTCTTTCCAAATGTACAGTCAATTTCACTTCCTGGATCTGAAAGCCAAGCTACTTTTCATGCATTATGTTCAGACAAAGGCATTTCAGAGAGGGCAACGTCTAGATCTTGCACCCTGATAAGACCCTTTATATGAGAGCTAAGGGAAACTTGTTAGCACCACAGGGCAACGCTTCCCAGAAAGCTGAATTAGCTTGTGTGTGTATATTGCGTGCGTGGCTCTCTGTGTGTTTGTGTTGTGCATGTTTGATGAGGTCTTTTAATGAACTGGCGGACTCCTGGTGGATATTGCTGTGTCAGGGTATAGTCTGCCTGGCTTCTGAATAAGTTATGATATTTGGAGAGATAATGAGATGGAGGGAAGAAGATAGAGGGTGTGAAGGAGCTGAGATCATCAGCAGAAAAGTCTTTTTTTTTAAACAGACAGTTGGAGGTTTGAGGCACTTTTCAAGGTCAAACTGCGATAATCTGAGCAAAAACTTTTTTCTACATTTAAACAAATAAAAACTAAATTTCCTTTACCTTCTTTATCTAAAATGAACATACTTACATCAAACCTAACCCTTAAAAAAAGCCCCAGTAAGATATTGTTTGATCTATCACAAGGGAACAGAGAAATTGCAAAGACTGCATGACACCATTTTTGCCAGAGCCCACTTGTATGAGCTAATGACGTTGTGACACCAAATCTACTCTCCTTTCAGCCTGTCTTGCCACCGACACACTGCAAATCAGAGGAGCACTGATGCTCTGATGCACAGATGCACTGTGCAATTAATTATGGTCATTGTGGTTCTACTAACAGGCTTTTGGGGTTTGGCACCATTAAACCTTGACAGTTTGAAAACGACATCTTTGAGAACCTGTAATAAACAAAGGTTTCTTATTGGATTGTTAATTTAGCTGTTAATACATCCTGACTATTGTCATCTAAAATAGCCACTGTTGTCACAGACATACATTTGCCAAAACAACCACTAAGTCCTAATTCTGAAAGCCTTTTTTCCAAGCAATGAATACTGTCTTCCAATGAAGTATAATCTCACCTTTGTGTAACTTGTCCAAATTTATGTTAGTGTGGAATGGGCTTATTATTGCCCCCTGTGGATAATCGGAGACCAAAACGAGGCGAAAAAGGTGTTGCACTCTAAAGCACAGTTGGATAAGCAGCACAAATAAGATAAGAATTATGCTTTATCTGAATATTTTTCAAACGTTATTTAGTTTTGTGGTTTCAATGGACTATTATTTGGTTTTACAAGTGAAAAGCTCTCAAGGATGCAGAATAACTGGTTGGTTTGGAAGATGTGCGTCTGGTTCCCCAGCTGCAATAGAATGCAGTGCACAGTCACTGCCCTTAGCTATTCTATGGCAACCATCCGGGACTGTCTTCCATGGAGTAGACGAGATCGATTAGACAGTCCCAAACAGCACTAGGTGGCTTTGTGCCTTCTACTTTGAACTTCAACTTCAAAAGTCAAAGGGAGTTGTACCTGGTCATGTTTTATGTATGACCTGATTAATGTGAGGGCTGGAGAGAAAAACAGCCATCTACAGAGGTCCTTGTTGATCTCAACTACCTCCATCATCATTTAACCAAAATGCCCTATAATACAGAAAAAACACTAAATTCAAAAGCTAATGTAGATCTTTTGGCACTTTCATGGCAAAATATATCATGACAGTAGGCCATGTTATATCCAGGCCTTGAACTTGCCTGTGTGTAGGAGATGTTCTCGTCTTAGATGAGGTATTTTATTGATTGCAGTCAATGGGATGACTTCACAATGACTAAAACCTGTTAATAAAGGTTAATTTCCCATGTCTTCATTACCAACAGCTTTATTTTGGGGCCTTTAACCTCATGCTGGCCTACAATGTCATGTTGTCATACCAATAGCATTTACCTTGCTTCTTCCCAAGATGTAATTCTGACTGTAAATCATCCATCCACTGGCTGTCTGTTGAACCCCAGACTCAATTTTTTTAGAGCACATTTCTTTCCAGACACTGTGAGGCCAACAGTTTTCAATTGTAGCTCTGAGCACTGAGATTTATCAAAAATCTCAAGGTGATTACCCATCATTGCGTCTGTATGCTCAGGTTGAATGGTCTGCCTTGACCATCCGTAGACTTAACCACCGGCATATTTTTATGCATAAGAACTGCCTTATGCATAAAAATTGACTACTTCCTTCTTACCTATGGTCTTACATCCTACAGCAAAGTAAGGGAAGTTACTGTCTTTGTTAAACTATCCCCAAAGTGTGTACTGAACTGGGATAAAGGGTGTTTCAGTACGTGCGGCTCCCTCAGTTTGGAATCAGCTGAAAAGTCACCTGAATCTTCAGGAGCTATCTTCAGGATAATATTAATCCTCCACACAGGCATTTCTACATAGAAAATATACCTGTAATGTTATTATATGAGTATAGGCACTCACAGGATATCTTCCCCACCCAAGTGACAAAACCAACTTGGAGGTGAAACACAGGCCCTCTATAAGAGCTTAGACTCTAGAAAAGCTGTAGTGTTGGATCTTTCACCTCCCTTGTCCCTCTGGTAGCCTTTGGTATAAACCAGCACAGAAGAGCCAGCTTTGTAGACCTCCGAGGGCTGTGTGTAGTTTACTGACACCACATTATACAATGTCTGGGTATCAGAGTACACATTTTTCAAGCAGTTGTCTCTTGCTGCCTTTTAAAGTCACCAATGTGTGAAGATGCCTGGTGCAGCAGCATTAACACTGGTCTTTGTGTTGAGAGTGTTCGTCGGAAAGAGAGTCAAAATAGCATAGAGAATTCATGCTTTAAAATGAATTAGATCATCTCGGGTGACTGAACCTGTGCCACTTCTGCCTGGGCAATTTGATATGTTGCTCTCATGGTGGCTGCAAACAACTTCTTTGTAAGTTATTTTCTTTCTCTCTTGTGAACACAATGGCAATTACATCCAGTGGTTGGCCTTTTCACACCTCCTATTCACACTTTTTTGAGCCTGTCCATTCAGTTTGGAAGAAGGGGGGATTGCATTGTTTAACTACAGCCATTTCCCAGAGAGAGCACTCAAGTCATTCATCTTGTAGAATACACGTAAACTCACCCCATAAGGGAAAAAAATATGAACACTGACCCGAGCAAACAGACATCGTTCTTCCCAGAAGTATACTAGGAAGCATGGCTCTAAATTGAGAATAAGAGTGAGATTGAGGGAGATAGAAAAATAAAAGACGTGTGACAAAGTCCACAGTTGGCAGTATATGAAATGGACTACGGTCACTAGGTCCTGGGCAGGAAATGGAAAAACCTGGCATATGAGAATGTTGGATTACCATGACATGATCTTGTTGAGGATCCAGTTAAGTCGAATCAAGGAGGTGACACTGCAAAATATTTTCCCATTCCAAACCAGGAGAAAATATAAGCAAGTAAAACACAAAAGACAGAGTGAAATAAACAAAAAGAGCGGCGCACAGAGACAGGCTGAAGGGTAGATTACCTCTGGGTTCACCTCGGGTGTGCCTCTTGATCATGCTGTTGGTCTGGTTTAGAGGTTTTGATATGGGTAGTGACTGTTTATTGAAGCTGGCAGAGGTTGTGCTCTCGGAGGTGGCAGCCTCACTTGAGCCTCAGAAACAAGCATTGTGGAAAACATCCAGGGATCAGAGAGGCTGTAAACCATCATCCTGGCACATATAAAGTCTCATATAAACATGCATCTCACTCATATTTCACCTCTTTATTGGACTCTGCTTCATAGCAGATCCAAGATATACAAGGGCCTACAAGAAGATTGTCTAAATTATCTCTCTATCACTGTACCTGCTATGGGTGACTGAGCCATTTGATGCCTAAAAGCCCAAAATGTAAACATTCCTCTGATGATGGAGCTGGCAGCTTAGCAAGAAAACTCTGAGTGAGTGGGATAATAGCTCAAAGTATTCTGGTTCGTATCTTATGAATTATTTCTGGCGACATACTTTTCACTGTCATTTTCTAAATTGAAGCACAGTAGAAACTGAGCCAGATACACCCTCTTTATCTGGATATTTATTTAATTTTCTGTTTACATTGTTGTTAAGCACAGCTTAACTTGTGTGTTAGCCATTCAGTATACTTCACTTGGATCATATGCTGATTAGTATATAAAATGGCAATAATATGTTTATCAGTTTTTTTATGTAACAATGGATCATATGTCTGTATGTGAAAGGGTCACTCATAGTGATGAACCCACAGGTAATAAACTCTGCATTTCCTCAGCTCTCTACTAAGATCTAGCTGGTGAACATAGTGGAGCCGTAAGCAGCTAAAGATCTAGATATTTCCCTCAGGAGTTGGTGGGGATCAAAAACAGAGCTAAAAGGAAAATAATTATTGGAATTATTTACATTCCCTGTCAAATTATTGTTAATTTACAAACGATTGATTGTTACAGCTTGAATGGTATAATCTATGATAGAAATTAATTAATTCATGTGTGATTATTGGTTAAGCAAAAATAAGTGAACGGATATGTGTTAATCTATCTATACAGTATATATCATTATGTAGTTGATGTAATATATTCCTCTGCTGCTGTAGGTCTCTCAGGTCGTCTGCCTATCATTAATGAATACAATTACAGAATCACATCTCTGGTGATGGTGCCGCAGTGTAACTGACGAGGTTACTCACTGAGGAGCAGTGCTGAGCTTGAGGCAAGGCAAGGCAAAAAAAATAAATTACAGCCTTTAACAGAAAAACATCACTGTTTAATAAAGTGCCTTAAACAGTAAAATCCTGGCACAGGAAGAAATGCTTTTGGGGACAGGAACTTTCATGAAAGCGTGCACAAACAAAAAAAGAACTTCAAAAACGGCTATCCAGTGTAACTAAGATTATTTGCTAAAGTACTGTAGTTACAGATGCACTGATCAATATTTTGATATTAAAAATGGGTCAAATGATTTTGAATAATGTCAACTAAAAAACACGTAGAGAATTATCAGCAGTTCTCCTCAGCTCTACAAAGAGCAAAAGCAGATGGCTGTTTTCAGTGAATAAGCTCTACAAAGCCACTGAACGCTACCTGCCCGACAATAAAAGAATAACTTGTTTTTGCATTCATCAGGTGGACAAACACAGGACTCCAAATGAATGTTGCTACGTGCTGACTGGATATGTAATTAGGCAACCGTTTGCTCCACCTTTTTGCTTTTTACTTGCCTACATTTATTTAACCGGCAGGTTATAATTACTAATACTTTCCGATTTACATATAAAAATGTCGATTTATAGAATATTATGCGTTGTTATAGGTTTAACCGCCCAACAGTATGAAGCAGTTCAAATTTGCTTCACTTTAACTACTGCAGCTACAATATGCTGTTTACAGGTCAACAAATCAGTAATAACTATCTTAAATGTAAGCTGTCTATGTTATATAATTCATTAACACTGTATAATGAGTAGTTTTACTCTTGATACTTCAAATATATTTAGTTGGTACTTAAGTAACATTCTGAATGGAGATACTGCAGTATTTTTTATGCTGTAGTATTATTACTTGTACTTAAACAGTTTTTGGCCTCAAGGTTAAGATGAATTAAACCATGTGAGCACAACTTTTCTTTTTCATTTCTGGCTGAGGTTCTTTGTTGCATGTTGTACCCCTCTCTCCATCACCCTATTAGGTTTGCTGCTTGTATCTGTACTGTCCCTATTCAATAAATACTCAAACAAAAACAGCAAATGAATTGCAAGTGCAACTCTAAAATGGTATTGTTTACTGATTCCCCTGAACATGGCTGACTTGAGAAAACACACAAAACAAGCCTGTGCATGCTAAAAAGGACACTTACTGAAGCTATTCTGCAGGAAATAAAATTTAAAAAATCAATTAAGTTTGCCCAAAGAGTTCCACACAACAGACAGCGAATAGAAGCAGGGAGACCGAGGCGAGGGCACAAAAGCAGCACAGTGCAAAAAGACAGGCAGAGAGAGAGAGAGAGAGAAAGCGCTGTGATCTTGATAAGGACTCCTAAGACAGACACCCACAATGAGAGTGAATTAATCATTGTTCAGGGAAATGGGAGACGTGGTCCAATTTACAGAAGATTTATAGGTAGGAAATCAAATGCCACAGCATATCAATTAGCCAAGGTTACACCTCCACAATTCAAGGTGCAGAAACAATGACTCCCGGGAAGGTAATGTACAGGGTGGAGAGGTCTAAAACAATTTACTGTAATCTGTAATGGTAGTTTTCTATTAGCTAGGAATCGCTTTAGCTCATATGTGATTCCTTATGATGACAATTGAAAGTCGATTTTAATTTGTGCTCTTTTATCAGTGGGTAGGAGAAAGGAGAAATGTACTGAGAACAACCTCTTTAGTTGAGACCAAGCAGCCATCATCATCTCCCAACAGCTTGTAGAAGTCATGCGCCTCAGCCCACCACTCCATGGTCAAATATAAGAGTGCCTATTCCTCCTGCAAAACTCCATCATCTGGCAGGGAAAGCTCTAAATCTTGTTATAAGCTCAGAGAGGATAGAGTGGCACACCATTTATGAATGCTGCATTGATGCCCGGGGGATGTTATAAGAATTATTCCTCTTCTTTTCCATGCCAAAAAAACCCCCAAAACAAAAAAAAAAAAACAATCACGACAAAACTGGTTTTAACTGGCACAGGCTTTAAAGTTGTGTTGTCTGAAACATGGCAACAGATACAGAGGCGACTTTTAACTCAGGACCGTCTGACCTCCTCTTTCCACAGCAACAAACAATCACATGTGATTGCAAATAAAATGTGATAGAGAGAACAGCTTTGAGCAACGCCTTATATATATATATAATAACATGAAATCATTTTAAAAATGGGTCAAAATCACAGGAGATGCATGTGCCTAACTATTGCGGCCCTGAATTATCTGCTTCTCAAAGTCATTGTGCCTGCTGCTTGGATGAAAAGTGTGGCAAACATGCTTAGGCTGAGCCCTCAGTCACAGGCCCTGTGAGGGTTACTTTGAATGTCTTTCCCTCTTCTATATCACTATCTTATATTCTAACAATGGAGAAATTACTTCTCCGGGAAAGAAATAAGAAGGATGCTTAATATGTGAACAATAGTCCACAGAGAAGCTTTATAAAGATATACATACAGAATATAAAAATAAGATGTTATTTAAATCCCATTTTCACCCAATATGAAGCTGTTTTAAGTGGAAGTTCATCAGGACCCTGGCATGTGGTGTTATTGATTTATGGCTTGGCAATGCTGCCCTTCAGTGGCAGCTGACTAGAATCACTTTTTTCTGCAGATGAGTTGGAGGAAGGAAACAGATTGTGCTGAGGAGAAATGGGCTGCGATACGGCGGCAGCAAGAGCAGAATCAACCCCGAGAAACCCAGCAAAGAGTTCTCCCCTTCTTATAGTGATCAACTTCATGCTGAAAACATTTCACGGTGTTGAAATACCAATAAGCTGATATTCAAAAGTCATTCTTCTCCATTATTTCCTTCCACAATACCAAGTGAAAACCAGCGATTTCTCAGTGCCTGTCGGAGGTTAGCTTATATTATGAAAAAGTGTACCTCTCTGTAGGTCAAGTGCACTCAAATGTCAGGTTTCGTCCCAAAGAAATAAAGACAGATGTTTTGTGGCACTTGCCTGAAAACGAATCTAAGCTGGTGATCCATCAAGCCCCCAAGTTTTCAGCCCCGCTCAGTGCGCTGGTTTCATCATCTCAAGGACAGACTGATCCACAGGCTACCTCTGGCTCCTTGCTTCACAGATCAAAGTGTCTAACATCTGAAAAGAACACAACTAAGGTCTGCGTTGGATGTTGAAAATGTAGAAACCGCAGTGCCGCATTCAATCTTGTTAAAGCATTGTCCTCAGCTGGCTTTTTGGTCACATAAATGTCAAATTATTCCCCAAGTCCAGCTGAGTGACATGTGTTTAGAGTAGGCTATTTGATGGTGTTGTGTACACAGAGTGGTGCTGACCTCACTGTGACATTCACTCCCTTCCAGGCCTGGTATCATACTGTTCAGCCTGACAGGGTCCAGATGTAATTAAATATAATTGTATAATGCCTAGTCTGTTTTAAGAATATAATTTGCAATACTTTTCCACTCTTTGATGATATGATGAAATCATCAACCGCTTGTTCTTTTTCAGTAACAACACTGGGCAATATTTACCAGGGATTTGAATCAGTTCTTCACGCAGGACCACCACTCAATGCACCACCACCCATGTGCCACCCACATAACAAAACAAAGTGCCAAAACAAAGTACACAATGAAAAATAGAACGTCCAAAGCTTAAAACACATGCATAAACAATATACATTACATCAGTGACCAGCCCTCCCCATTCACACTCGCATAACGGAAAATGAATAACTGAGGATGGTCACGAAATGTGTTTTCCTGCCGCAAAGTGCTGAGTAATAATTGCACGACAACTGAACAACAAACAGATAGAAAGAGGGGGAATATTCTCCCATCACATCATTAAGGCACACAGGCGCTGCAGATGTTCGGTTTGCCCGTTAGGTGTCGCTCAGCTACTGCACCAGGTGCATCCGCCCCCCCCCCGTCCCCAACCTCTGGCCCGGCTTGTCTGGGTTCGTAGTTGTCATTGACCAATCACAGAAGAGGTGGGCGGGTCTCCATTGTTACTACAGATACTCGAAGAAGTTTGCGCCGACCTGCTGCACCTATGAGTCTCCACGTTAATGAATAGCCGCGGCACGCGCGAGGCAAACGAGCAGGATTATGCCGAGATAAAGAGCATCTGGCTCGCGCTCTGTCCGATAATGGCATGCGATGGTTCACCCGCGGAGGATTTCCCGGACAAAGTGATGCCCAGGGCAGCTCCCTGCACGTGCAACAAGAAGTGCAGGAGTCGGAGCGGCAGTGTTGTCTTCCTGGGATTTTTCCTGCTGTCGCTGTGTCTGCACGCTGTCACCCTCGTCTGCTATTTGGATCTGCGGTCCGAAGTCAAAAGGGAAATTATCCACCAGAAGCGGGACACCATGTTGACACTTGCGGGGAGTGACCTGGCTGACCCGGCGGCGGTGCTCTCACCCGGCCACCCGCGACTGGACCCCGGCAGCAGCCGCGGCGCAGAGGGTCCCGAGGTAAAAAGTTTTTATTTATTTTTTAAAGTAAAGGTAAAAAACTATAAAAAAATAAAAATAAAAAAAAGGCAAATAAAGAGCAGCAGCTCATTCAAGACGACATTGTTTTCATTCCTCACACGGAGGGTGTTCGTGTTCATTCACCTCCGTTCAGTCCTCCTGTTCCCGTATCACGGTGTCAGGTTTTGTGTCTGCGCTGTGTCACGGCATGTCTCTGGGCAACTTACTTTACAGTAGCCTGTCACGACGTTTTTGCCAGCTCAGTTTTCCAGACAAATATGTTGTGAATCAGCGCTCCCGTGTGCGTGATTCAGCCTCTTGGGCGAAGATGCACGAAGGTATAAGCTTCAAGTCTGTCACCTGGTGAAAGTCTCCTGTTCGGGTAAACACACGCAGGGGAGGCATTATCGAGGAAGTTAGAGAGGTATGGTGCCAATGTTAACGTGATAAAACAAGAAACTGCAAAAAAAAAAACCGGGGGGAAAAGAATTTTACCATAATCAAATCACATTTAACCCAATTTGTCTTGTTTCCAGAGTGCCCCCCCCCCTCTAAACAGACAGAGGTTGATGCTCAAAACTTAGGCAGCCTGCCCAGCTGGATTCCCAGAGACGGGTCAGTCGGTGTGCTGGAGCAGGTGGACGGAAAATGAACTGGATCACCAGCAGGTGCAAAGCCCAGGGGCTGATGTAAATTCATCAGGACTTAGATGGGGCAGTTGGTACTTGGAGCGGAGCCAGCCTCGTCTCACATGTGTTTTCTTTTCTGGCAGTGGGCTGATTGAATGTTCATTGTGTTGTCTGTGGCTTTGGAAACAGCTGCCCCCCCCCCCAACCCACCACCACCACCACCACCACCACACACTCACTAATTTCATCAGTACAAAGGGACCAAGTTTAGGTATCAACTTTGCATTGCTGGCTCAATTAGCTCATATGTCACCAGTTGTGAAGTCTTTTTTTACAGAGAACGCGATCCTCCTCCGTGTGGGGCATTGGCTGGACATTTTAGTTGTGCAGAAGAACCGTCAGCTTGATAGTCACACGGAGGAATTCAAGTTATTCAGGATGGATGCATTTATTTCCCTCTAGGACAGATTAGAAAGATCAATGGCTGGTATTGGTGGATGCCCTGTAACATTTTCCTTTTCACAAGTGGGAAGCTCAGCCTGTTCATCAGTGTTTCCTTCGCTGAGCTTATTTTAGCTTGGTTTCCTTGGTTAAAGCCGAGCGAGATGGGCCTGGTATTCAACCCAGATGGTGACGCTTCATGAGGTGAAAGACTGTGGCCCAGCTGTAAATATTTAACAGCGCTGTGATGCTGTCCTTGCCAGATGTCTGCATTAAACAACTCTGATTACACATCCCACAGTTTACATAGTTGGAGAAACAGGAGCATGTGGCATTTGGACGCAGCGGCCGCACTTGTTAGCTTTTCAGGCATTTCCTTTGAAGAGTTTCTTTCTGTAGAGCTAAAAATTGTTTATTGGATTTTTCACACAAGTCTTCATCAAAGGCACTTCGGCAGCATCAGTGAAATTCAAAGTGATGTGCAGGTATACAGACAAGTGTAACAGAACATGAGATGTCTTCCTAGAAAACAAAGAAAAGCAAAAGTAATCAGGTATTGTTCCAAACAAACATATCACAAAGACTTACAGTACATCTGGCGTAACGCCCATGAAGCGCATAGGCTCTGTCATCATATAGTGCCGGTGTATGGACATCTAACCTCTGTTCAGATGGACTTAGTTCGCGTCGTGGCTGAGATGTGTTTTGAAAAAGACAAGCGATGTGGCTTCTTATCATGTAATAACAGCTCTGCACACCAAATGTTGTGCACGTTCAGTCAAATGGTTTTCAACTGGGCTGGTCAGTGTCGAACATGAATCTGCTCTGGTAAACGGTGCGCCCAATGGAAGTCCAGACATTTCTAGGCATAATTCTCTTGATTAGCGACTTCTTGAGTCTAAAACAGAATGGAGAGAGACATTTTGCTCAGTTGAGATCATGGTATGAAGAAGGATAAAAGCTCTTTTTGATTGCAAAAACTAATAGCAAAATGACATGGACGTAAGTGTTAAGATGCAACTAAGGTTTTTTTCTTTGCATTGGGCTAAATCAGTAAGTGTTTTAATGCTTAAATTTGATTGTGAAGAGAAAACACCATCCAGTGTTTGTTCTGGCAGACATTTTAGTTTCAATCTAGAAATATTACATGTTTCTTTTTCTTGCAGTTTTAATGCATTTCATCTCCATTCTTTCTTTTTTTTACTTTCGCCACCACTTGTCCCTTGTTTTATAGTTTTTCTATGGAGAGCAAAAACACTCAAGTGGACTTATTGGGGCCAGGCATTTTGTACTGAAAATTGGGAGAATTTATAGGTACACAACTGAACTGAAGGAAGTGATAGTGGCTATAACTCCCAGATAAGGAGCATGGCTATGAAAACTGCAATACTACAAGTTTTCAGAATCTCTGTGAAAAGAAGAGGGACGGCTTGTAATTTAGGATGTGGGGTGATGTAAGGCCAAGACAGCAAAAAGGCAAAGCAACACATGCTATCAAACCAAATTTGCAACAACACAAAACAGTTTTATCTATATACTTTGAAAGGATTATAGACCTTCAGAGATTTCCTCAGCAATAATGCTCACTGTAACAGGGAAAATGAACGATTCAACATCAGGTAGAATGGAAACAGTTTGAGATCTTTTTTTCGGAGAAAAGCACTAATTTCTGGCATGCTCTTTAAACATTACGTACCACTTAACATCTCACACTTTTTCACATCCACCTAGTTGGTTCTTAATGAGAGCATATGATCTGGGCCTGGGAAGTGAACAAACAGCCTTCCCCTCCACAGTCACAGTTGGTATGCCCTTGAGCAAGGCAGTAAATCCCAGCTGTCCAGCAGATCTGCGCAGTTCCCAACAGTAAAAAAAGCCCCTCCCAGGTGTGTGTGTGTGTGTGTGTGTAGCTTTTTAGGTCTAAAGAGTGTGATGCAGGGCATTACCGAATAAGAGTGTCACCCACAGTCAGCCTGACCCCCATTCACCTGACCTCAGTGAGTGAAACGTAGCCCCTAATAAAATATAAAAGTCAATCCATGGAATTTTTAATTGTGTTAGTTCAGATAGGGTTTTATTCTTGGGCCTAACATTTTTCTTATAACCATTATATGAAATAATTTTCTCCTCTGATGTATGCCTTCAAAGTCTCACAGAGAACAGATGCTGCAACATCTGGAGTCTAGTTAACGGCTATTAAAAAAGTCAGTTTGATGGGACACAAAGTCCTCGGCGGCATACAAGCTCTGGGGCGTCGGGGTGGGCTGTCACCCACATCTACTTTAATTGTGACCAGTGCGTGATTAGTTAAAACAGCAGTATCGTATGTGCGGATAGAGCGAGCCTCCATATCAGGATTTAATCAGTATGGACACAAGTGCCATAAAAGCACGAGGCAGAGGAGGTAGAAACATCAGAGATGTGAGGCTGCAAACCTTTCCATATAAGACTGAATTGCCTTGACAGACAGATAACGTAGACGCCCAGTAAAGATTAAGCCCAGAGTCACAAACATCTACCAAAATAATAAATTCTCAAGGCATTCACAGCATTTAGCTAGAAGCTCCTTTGCTAGCAGTGTTGCAATAATTTGAACTGTGATTGGCTGCTGACAGGCAACATTTCCCTTAGCTTGAGCTCCACAGCTTTTTTACATGACAGTCTATGGATGCTGTTATTAAATTACCCAAGTTATGGTTTAAAACACATGTCCTTCCAGAGTGCAGTGTCCGATACTGGCTGAGGTAGAGGACACTCCTTTTTTGTATGATATTTAAGAAGAAAACACGCTGTCATTGTTCTATCCAGGATTGTGAATCACAGGAGTATTATGAACCCTCAATTCTCTGCATTGTGCACGCTATTCAAGTTAGTAATGCCTGTACAGCAGTGACAGGCACCCAGTCTGCATCTGGCACCCACAGCCACCAGCCCTGCGTTTTACCTCCTCAATTCTGGAGCCTCGCATTCCCAACCACAATTTAGCGACTCATTTTCACTGCTAGTCCAAGATTTAGAGGCAGTCCGGAACCAGAACGTGGAGAAATGTGAGCTAGGAAACAGCACTGGTCAGAAAACACCCAAGTAGCACTTTTATTTCCACCAACAGCTTTGCAAAGTTCTGAATGTCAGGGAATGTTGGTAGTATAAGTGAAGAAATGGGTAGAAACACACGCCGTTGCAATAGTAAGTGTTAATAGGGCAAGAAGAAGTTTTGTGATCACAAAATTACACTTCCCCGGGGTGACTGAATTTTAGTCATATCCTCATGGAGCAACAGGGAATCGCGTCCTCTGCACACAACAGCGCACCCCCCCCCACGCTTTGAAGAATGGATAGCCCTCTAATTAATAGCATTTTCCCCCTTGTGCTGAAAAAGAATGGTTTACTCAATAGTTGGCACTTGGCATACATACCAACACGTTGTCATCCTGATTTACTGTAACTCTGCGTGCCTTTTAAAGGGTATGAAGGCTGTAAATGTTGTAATGAAGTGAAATGAAGCAAACAAGGACACAAAACCATTTCTCATAGTCATATAATGGAATCACTTTTTCCCCCCAATCACTTTGTTGCCTTCATCTACAACACCAGCTGCACCACTTTTGGTAGTAGCCTAGCAGATTGCTTGTTTGTTTTTTGTCATTCTGCTGGAGCTTAATCTCGGGCCAGAAATTGGCTGTTGAATCATGTTTGGCTGTCAGAACAGACGAAAGTGTAATGCCATATGCCTGAACATACACCCAGAATCCTTTGAGAGGTAAAAGCCCCCTATATGCCAACAGCTGGAGAGGAGATGTGGAGACACCTGTGCACCAAATGAACAGCAAACGTCGCTGCTCGCGGGAACATCTGGAGGTCTGTGTGTCGGTAAACCATTCCAACACATACTCCTCCATTGGGCTGGAATTCCCGTGCTTATAAGGTCAGACATGGCTGGCAGCTGGTCAGAGATGTAGACTTTAACTACTTTGAGCTTGCCCAACACAGCCGGCGGGGAGTGTTTGACATGATACAGCTCATCCCTCACCGCAGGGGGGGGTTCCCACATCTGAGACGAGGTATAGAAGAAACTCGAAACAGAACTTTTCTTGTCTATCTTCTCTTGGTCTTTCAGTGGCTCTGCTTGAAAACCACACAAAGAGGCAATGGGAGTTCACGCTGCTTTCATGAGAAGGAGATTTCTCGCCGCCAGGGTTTAACAACTACATTTTCTTGAGCGTCACAGATAGAAAGAGAATATGTCATCTTGTACCCGGCTGGGACCGGCCCCCATGGGAAAAGGGAGGTCAACATAGCTGTCAGTAAGCTTGTCTGATTCACTCCCAGCAGTAAGAATAAATGACAGATCATTATTTATTATCTCTTGATCCATGCTAAGGTGCTGCACGTGTCACTGCTTTGGAGATGTCAGTTATCCAAATTCCAAGCAGATGTCCAGCACAAATACAAGTTGTCTGGTCTGTCCACACTTTTAGAGCCTTTATCTTTTGCTCTTACCATTATTTATTCTGACACTCCAAAGTGTGACCGAAAGAGATCCCTTATATCGCAAGACTCGACGAAAAGAAGGCTTTGGGTGGTCTTGTTGTGTTTTCAATGGCGAGTTTCTTTGTCTATGGGATTCTGGGAATCCTCCAAAGATGTGATCACAAACTGGCTGTTCTAACCGAAGGCGACTTTGAGCGAACTGCGTTTTTAAATTCCGTATCCTTTAGAACAAACTTTTTATTTTTTTTATTTTGTTGTTGTTGTTGTTGTTGTTGTTGTTGTCGGAGCCGGTCACGTCTTGAGTGTGTTACAGTCAGGTCAGCACGTCCTACAGAGTTCATGTGAATGTAGGTCGACCAGAACCAGTCACATAAGAACACAGGCATGTGGTTTGTCCTGCCACTCACTCACCCATGGGAACACCCCACCACTGTAGCATAGCGTTTCCTGTTTTTAGGGATGAGCTCAGACCAGCTACATCAGATCCTTTTCTTTGACTACATTTTTTTTTGGGAGCTTATTCATTGCTACCTCTGAATAGGGCTGGGACCAGGTGCCATCTGAATAGGTATTGCTCTCAGATTAACCACAATTCATGTCCTCCTTTTGTATAAAAAGGTGAATTTTAGAGCAGTCGTGTCTCAAACGGCAGAAACACAGACAAAAGTGACTTGAGTTACAGGATAGGTTACAGCCCCAATGGGACAGACAATGACTTGGCCACAAGTGAATGTGCTGGCTGACAGTGTCTCACATCTTTTCAAATGCCCCAAGTTGTCTCTGTGCAAACATTATACTCTATATAAGAATAGAAAGGCCACTCGTTCTCAAAAGCTTTCTAAACCTTGTATCACTCATTTCTTTTGTGTGCTTCACGGAACTAATATGGTGGTCCTGGCTGCTATTCATATTCTGAGGGGACTCTCTCTATATAAAACAGTAGGCCTCTTTTGAAATGTTCTCCTAAATGCATTACCCATGCTCAATAATATTTCCTTTTGTTTTTCACCAGGAGAAGTTACTGCACAGAAATAGCGACGTCCATGCCACAGAGGATAACAGGGGCATAACTCAGCGATCGAAAAGGAGTCCCGGCAAGCAGCCAGAAACAGGCACGTTGTTTGATTTATCATCACTTACTACTGCTAGATCTTTTTTTTTTTTTTTTTGTCACACATAGGTACAGAAGTTGTATGCTGACACTTTATCTCCCACGTCTTCTCCCCTCTATATTTTTCAGGTGGCTCAAACTCCAAATTCAGTACATGTAATGATAAGGAAACCCACAAACCAGCGCTCTGTGGTGCACCTGCATTACTCTATTTTCTAGAGCAATGGTTTCTGTAACTTTAGTTTGTTCGGAGGGGATTCTGAACAGTTTAAATAACAGGCTTTCGACGGGCTTAAGGCTCTTAAATTCTGGAAACAGATTGTTAATGGTTTCTCACTTTTTGTGGAATTGATTTTTTTACTGCTTTGGGCTTACTTAACAAAGCAGCTCCACCACATAACGTTGCAGAGTTTATAGAGCAAGAGATTAAATGGAATGGGATTGATTATTTCTTGGATAGCAAACAAGGACAACAAGGGGTTTGGGAGGGTTTCACCAATTTGAAACAGACAGCGAAGCCTGCGTTGATTTCCCCTCTCGAAATAATAGCAGGTCCCCGAAATATCTTTTGTATTTGTCAACTTAGCAGCTCTAAACTTTGGAATCCAACTGTGTTATCCATCAGAAAAGAAGACAAAAAAACCCAAACAACCCCCCCACAAAATCACTTTGTAGAACTTTTCAGTTTAAGGAACCAGGTGTGCATTTCTGAATTATCATCTGAGACTTTGATGGCTTTCATAAATTCCACCGAATTGATTAATCATAATCAATAGCTCCACAGAAAACCATATGGCCGATATGTCTGAATATGCTTTTGTAGTTTTTGTTTAGAATGTGAACTATGTAAATAAATAAAAAAACTGCGAAGCCTTTTGAAGTTTCATGTCTGAGAGCAACAAGTGCAGCATGATCACAAGGCATTCCAATGTCTGTGGCGTGACACTGAATAATTTGTGTGGGGGGGGGGGGGTTTAGTGATTGTGTTTAAATTAGAAGAAAAAACTCACCTTTGAGAGTTTCTACATAAATCAGTAAAGTCCCGAGCCTCTAAACACTAATCGTTCCCAGGTCTCTCCTCTGCTCTCAGCGCACAGACAAAGGCTTTTGTAATCTCAGCCTTAGATGTGTGTGTTTTTGTGTGTGCGTGTGTGTCCTGTGTTTGCACGTGTGTGTGTGTGTGTGTGTGTGTGTATATGCGTGCGTTCTGGGCACTCCTAACGGGCACCAGATTCCAGATAGGGCTGCTCGTTAAGAGAAATCTATGCGGATGCATCCAGTCATTTAGCCAGAGGAGAAACACTGGCCATATGTTTGAGGGGGACTCAAACTGTGAGGTTTTAAGGTTAAATGGCCTTTGTAGTTGTAATGACATGGTAAACACAAGAGCAGCAAGACGGCTTTTTGAAAAGGATTCTTCAGCTGCGCACAGAGCACACACACACACATGCGCACGCAGTGCACACTAAGTGCATTTTATCTTTCATGCACTGACATAGATGCCCCACCATGCACGCACACACATACACATGGTTGTAAAGGGGGAGCCACACACAAACACACACACATGTACACACACTTTCATCTGCATTCTCCATCTGGGCTTAATTTAAAGAAAAGGATTTTGGCAGGATAAAGTATCTCTCTAATGATCTTCTCTAGTTCCACTGCCTGTGAATGCTTAAGGCACTTGTTCATACAGAGGAGGTGAAACCACACTTACAAATTACTACACTAGACGATACCACAGACTGACATACCTCCACTCCAGTGTTCAGTGCCGAAACATCTGAATCTGTTATTTTAGCCCATTTAGGATACCTTCAGCGAATGAGCTGGATACTGGAGACGTTATTGGAGAGGATCATTGTTCTGGAGGCCATTTCTAGCTTGATCACACTGTTTTTGTTTATTGCAGAATCGACTGGAAAGGACAGAAGGAAAGAGAAGAAAAAAGGTAATGCATTATTCAGCCTAAATTTCAGTCATTTTGGTCATTGATTAGACCGATACCTGCTGCCTACGTTCTGGAAGTATCCTTAAGTCCAGAATCCAATAACTGCGTTGACTTAAAGTGACACGCTTTCAATATTTGATTCTGTCCATCAGGGACATTTATTCCTGCATATCACCTTTCGCCATATCAGAACAGATGCAGTACGGATCGAGTAGCCCTCGGAGGAAAATGTGTGATTTCGAGCAATATCTTAAAGATGAACCTGCTCAGTTTTTTTGGGGTTGTTTGCCAACCATTTTGCTTTCTCACTTTACAGGGAAGAAAAGGTCTCTGCCGGGCCCCCCTGGTCCCCCAGGTCCCCCGGGCCCACAGGGACCACCGGGCATCCCTGGAATCCCCGGTATTCCAGGAAGCAACGCTGTGGGGCCTTCAGGACCCCCTGGACCCCCCGGGCCACAGGGACCTCCGGGCACTCCAGGTCCAGCAGGTATAAAACCTAAAATAGAAATGACACGATAGCACGCTGAGATAGCCAAGACTCAAGCCAGGGGACTGGAAAACACCCACGGGTTGAGAGATTTGTTCTTAGATTACAGTATTTTCCCGCATGTAGACATGTTCCCACACTAGAAGGGGGCTCAAGCTGTCAAAATCGATGAACTCATTGCATTCACAGTGAGAGTTTCTGATGCCGGATGTCAAACATAGTGTGGGATAGCAATGATCTGTCTTGAAACTATGTCAGTGTTTGTTTTGTTTTAGTCATCCTCTCTTCATTTGTTCCTCAGCGGTGATGAAGGCCAAAATGTTATCGCGACTCTCTCTTATTGTTGCAGGGGTTCCAGATAAGACGAAAACAAAGGAATTCCAGGTAGAGTGTCGCAGATTGAAATTAAAATTTTTTTCCCCCACAAAATTCCCAGATGAAACAGCTGTTCTCTTGTTTTACTGCGTATCCAGATTAGTCACCAGAGATCTTTTTGTTTTTCAGCCTGAAGTGGTTCATTTGCAAGGACAGGAGACAACCATCCAAGTGAGAGAAGGTGGGTCTTCTGTCTGTTCTCAGTTGTAGTTACACTGCTGTGTTTGACACAAAACAATTAACATGCTTTAATCCCTGTCATTGTCCCTTGAGAAAGACCAGGATCTGCAACTGTTGTACTTTACACATCCCTGCTAAGCCACAAATTTACTCCATAATAAACACAATCACTGAATTGTCAACATCTGCGCTAGAGATTCAACACGCCAGGTTTAGTCATTTGTTAAGATATTCTTTTCTGTTTTGGGCAAGTTTATAGAAAGTTAGCACAATATAGTTTATAGCTAAATGTTGCTACTATTATTTATTAAGATTATAGTAATCCTACAGCTAATACAGGATTAGTACACAGTTAAAGGCTTATAGTCAGAGCTGTGTTAACTCAAGACAAGCGCAGAAGCCTCGCATGTTAGCAGATCCAAGTCGTCCTGCATGACTTTATCAGTCTAAAAGGAGCGTAAGCATCATTGGCAGGTTTATATATTCTGTCAGTACTGAGCTCTGGTTGCAGTTTAACACTGCTCATAGCTGTTTATGTTGACTGTTTGCCTCTTGTTTGTGACATGTTTAGATCTGTCCGAAGGCATCCTTAGGAACTGGAAGATGGTGTTCATCCATCACCGTGTGTTTAAAATGCACCCTCGCTCTGGACAGCTAGAGGTGCTGTTGGATGGCGTCTACTTCATATATAGTCAGGTAGAAGTGAGTACGGTCCTTGACGTAACTCTTATAATTTACAGTTCAAATTCAAAAGAACTGGCAGTTCTGTAGTTAAGCTTTTAAAAACTTGCTTGCCTTGCTTATCTATAAATGTTTGAGTTATATTTTAAGACATATTTCTTTTCCCTCTCCCTGTGGCTAAATGTGAACATCTATAACTCAAACCCTTGTTGGCTGCTCTGATATTCCAGCTGTTTCAACTTTAAATAAGCTCTTAAATATCATGTGGACTTGTTTCAAGTAACCCTCTCAGTCTTCCGTGAATTGTATGTCTCCCCTCTCCACTAGGTGTACTACCTCAACTTCACCGACATTGCCAGTTACGAGGTGATGGTGGACTCCAACCCGCTCCTCCGCTGCACCTGCAGCATCGAGACCGGCCAGCGCAAGTTCAACACCTGCTACACGGCCGGGGTGAGCCTGCTCCGAGCCGGCCAGAGGATCTCCATACGCATAGTGTATGAGGACACACTCATCAGCATGACCAACCACACCACCTTCCTGGGAAGTGTCAGACTTGGAGAGGCTCCATCTGCTGGACAGAACTGATAACTACACAACACGCCGGCCCTCTGCTGAAATGACAAGTTGCTCACAATCAGTAGCAAGCAACTTCTAGCCCAAGTCGGAAACGTATTAAAGCTGAGCAAGGCCCTGGGTGACTTTTGTTCACTTTCACAGCTGTGTATTAAAAAGGACAATAAAGACTGCCATGCGCCCCCTCACATTGATTCTGTGCAAAGAGATCAGCCTTGATGAGCCAAATGTCCTCATCAAACAAATGTTTCTATTTATAGTCACCATTTAGTGTCAACACAGACGGCATCTCTCTTTATAACAAGGAAGGACACTGCGCTGACATATACTTAATATTTACATATTTTTAAGTGCTGTTGAATGATAATCTTGTATCTCCAAAAACACCAGCTATTCAAAATGTTTTATTTGCAGTTTGTATACTTGGCCTTTTTTAATTAATTCAATTATATTAACAGTTATTAGTAAGTGGTTTAACAATGGGTTTAAAGCTCCATATGCCTCTGGGTCATAGAAATTACTTAAAAGATTATATAAATGTTCAACACAAGTATAAAGGTATCTATTCAAAGCAGAGAAAAACCCATTAAAACTGGAGTTATAAGGTATTCACAACGCAACAGCACTATATATTTTGCGCACATTTGCACTACAGCATCCCTGCAGAATATCAGTGATATGTTTTGTTACAGTGCTATTGTTTAGTTACCGTATGAATGAATCCATGTGGAAAAATGATAGTTGTTTATACGTCTCTGTACATATTGTATATAAAATGGGATATACTTTTGTAAATGGAGTTGATTGATGGATTAAAATGTTTCATTTTCTGTCTAAACACATTTGTCTGTCTTTTGTGTTTTGTGCAGCGAGTGTTATTGATTTAAAAAGGTTAAAACGTCTTTCGTATTGGACTCTGCTGGCACGAGCATTGACAAGAACAAATGGTGTTCTTTGAGTGAGGTCTTTGTCTTTAATAAAATGTGTCAAGTTTCACAATACACTGCAGATTTGGCAGTAATCTTCATGCAATCTAAATAAGTTCCATCTTGAGAGGCAGAAAGACTATAGTTCCTCATTTAGAAACTAATTTTGAAACTCAACATTTTGGTTTCCGGGGTTAACTGATGCGTGACCTCACCCATCTGAGTAATTTGAGGACATCCAGTCCGTCTCACTAGTCTCACAATGCTGTACAATGCTTTATTATCGCTAACAGCATTTATGTTTTGTCTTAGTCTTTTCCTGCTGCACAGAGCCAGTGTTTTAGAAAATGATTTTCGCAAACTCCAAGGGGACATAATTCTACAATTTAATCAGCCACGTTCTGAGGGAGTCAACGGGAAAATGGCCAAGATGTCTAAAACAAGGGAGGTATGTCACTGATTATGCTAGATGGAGTCATCTTGGACAATGTACTACTGAGATTTATGTCATTAGTGAGTATTCAGATAGCGCTACAATAATACATTTTCTCTTAATGCTTTGTTTTCTCTTAGGACATAGAGCCAAGTTCTTTGCAAAAAGCTCAGAGTTCTCTGAAGATGTCTAGGAGAGTAAAACGGGAACAGGGCAGCTGCAGAGGTAGAACTGAGAACTGAAAATTTGTTACGGTCTAATGTGGTAGAGAGAGCATAAACCTTATATGTTAAGTTAATAAAATTAAAGTATTATATTGATTTCCCCCTCTCACCAGCTCCAACATCATTCCTGCAGTTAACGGCTAACACTAACAAACAGCCACACATAAGAGGTAAAACTATTCATGTCTTTGGCTTCAGCATCGCACCGTATGTCATTATTTTGAATAAGTGTATCTTGCTTTCTCCCACAGGAAATATAACAGTGATCCCTTGGACTGTTTCTGCGCAGCAAGGAACTGCAGTTTCACATAATGAAAACAGAATTGTTGTCCAAGAAGATGGTTATTACTTGGTGTTTGGACAAGTATTGTGTCACCGTAACTCAAGCATAACTAAGTTGATATTATATCTGATTTGTTCCATCTATTCCGCTAATGTTCTGCTTATTTAACAGGTTTTGTTCAAAAGCCCGAGCACAGTTATGGGTCACACCATTCGAAGTTGGGGTTCCACTAAAACAGGGACGACACTGACAGAGCTCTTGCGTTGCCTGCAAGAGATGCCTGATGCCACTCCTGCCAATACATGCTACACTGCAGGTCAGTGAGGCACCAGCACAGTGTGGCCGCTTGAAGAAATTGTTAAGCTTTTTGAGAAATAAGCATATTCGCTTCCTTGTCAAGGCTTACATGAAAAGGTTGATACAACTCTTGTGTTTACACATAAAGCTACAGCCAGCAGATTGTTAGCACACAGACTAGCTTAGCTTAGCACACAGACTAGTTAGTCTCTGTCTAAAGAACGAAGCATAAATAACATTCGCCTCCCAGCACCTAATCACCTTGTTTGTTTTATTCGTACAAAAACCTAAGTGTAAAAACGACACTCAGTTGACTCATCGTCACCCTGAGGTTGCCGGACTGCTTCTGCGCCCCCCTAAACCACTACATATAATTTGTAAACTTCGGTTTTTGTACAGATTAAACAAATGAAATGTTGTGTGTTCATTTTTAGAGGTGTTGTTAAGAGGATCTTGGTACCTTTGGACAAAGCCCTCCAAGCTGTTTCCCTTTGTTTCCACTCTTTGTGCTAAGCTAAGCTAACCGGCTGCTGGTGACAGAGTGAGAGCGTGAGAGTGGCATCAATCTTCTCATCCAACTGTAACAAAGTGTATTTGTGTGTATTTCCCAAAATGTCA
Source organism: Nannoperca australis (assembly GCA_036023655.1). Lineage (NCBI taxonomy): Eukaryota > Metazoa > Chordata > Actinopteri > Centrarchiformes > Percichthyidae > Nannoperca > Nannoperca australis. The sequence continues at coordinate 37,664 of JAVQJD010074422.1, read as the reverse complement.
AACTATTCCTTTAACTTTTTAACATCAAATGAGGGAATATCTTTTGTAAGAATTCATCCCTCCAGACACTTGTATCTCCTCCCATGCCTTCTTTTATGTATCATCTGTCACAGGCGTAGTGCAGTTACATCAGGACGACGTGCTAGAATTGGTCATACCGTACAGGCCCCACGCCCTCATCTCTATGGACGCAGACTCAACCTTTTTTGGTGTCATACAGCTAAACTGAAGCATTGACGGTATGAAGATGATAACTATGCAGCTCGATGTTGCAGGATGTAGGAAACTGACACTGAGCTGTGTGAGGGGATACTGATAAAGGGCTGAGTGACAGCAGTAGGAAAACTGTTGGGACATGAATGGGTCATTAATCTCAGAAGAATTCATAATAAACTCTTTAAATGAACTGCCCATCTCGTCTGTCTTTTTTAAGACGACTACTACTTTTAAAATCATTTAGCTTTAAACCTTCAAAGTGTATCTTTCAGGTAGTCCACCTGGGCCTGTCCCCTAACATTGTTTATGTGTGCTACCACCTCCTGTCATCAGTCTATTTTAGCCTGTCTCTTTATACCTTGCTGGGAGCTTCCCTCCAGCTCTGTTTATTTGTTCCTCTAGTCTATTTTAGATTGGTTTCCGTTTTCCTAAGACTATGTCAGGAACAAACAAAGGTATAAATATATATCGCTCATTAGGTGTTTTCCTGGTTGACATTAACTCAACATTGTAAATACTTTAATATATCATGATAGAATGAAAGTTGTTATAAATGGGATAATATGCCCATGTACAAATAAAGTCTCCTCTGGTATTTCTGTTCATAACAAATTTAGAATGCATGCATATGTATACTTGGTTACATTTAACATAAATATGACCATATTTGTCAAGAAAACCTGTTTTTATCCAAATCAAAAGGTCCTATGAAGTTTTTTTTAATACACAATGATACATCAGCAGCCAAGCCTTTATTGTCTAAATATAGTATCCACAGTGCCAATCTGGTGTCCACAGCTGTTTTCTCTCTCCCCCCTTTCACGAAGCATGGCTATAAGAGGGGGTATGAGTGTGTATATGAGACTGACAACAGTAGTGGTACAGTTTAGCAGCAGCAGAGGCGGCAGCAGAGGGAGAATGGTCAGACATATGTTCTCCCATCTCCTACTACTCTGGTCACTCAGCCATGACCTCCATATAACTGGACTGACATATCATGAGCCAAAGGTAGGCTCAAGATGCTTATTGAAAAGTCTAGTATCATTGCAATTTTCTTGAACTTTATGCTGCACATTTAGTGGTTTTGAGATGATAAAACTGATATGGTTGTTTGGCTTTGGTTTCCATGGCTCTCTCTGATTGTGATTAATGTTCCTTTCATTTCAAGAAGCAGTCCTGGAACAACCAGAATCTCTATTCTGTCCCTCTGGATTTGGATGTAAGGCTTCGGAGACTAGACCTGTCCAATAACTTCATCAGACAGTTGCACACACTTGCTTTGCCATACTTGGAGCAGCTGGACCTGAGCTCCAACCAGCTGGATCTCATCTCCGAAGGGGCTTTTGAAAACCTGGCTCGACTTGAAGAGTTGAATTTGTCCAGAAATGCTCTGAACAACAACCTTGGCAGTAACAGCAAAGCCCTCCAATCCATCAGTAGATTGAAGAGTTTGGACGTATCAATGAACGGTTTGAGGGATGATGCAATGGAACTGTACCTCCGAAACAAATCTTCTCTTGATCAACTTAAGATGACTGGTAATGCTTTAACAAGACTTTCACACAACATGTTTGAAGGGAGCAAAGGTTTGAGGTCCATTATTATTGATGATAATCTGATATCAGTGATAGAACAGGGGACATTTGAACCATTGAGCCAATTAGAAATGCTAAACTTGGCCAAAAATAACCTTGCATATATATGTGACTTTAAATTGCATCAAGTGAAATATCTGAATCTTAGTAGGAATTCAGTCGAGTTCTTTGTTACGCATGAGGATGACCAGCAGTACAGGCTTGAAATCCTTGATCTGAGTCACAACAAACTCCTTTATCTCCCAATTGTTCCAAAAAGGAACCGTTTGAAGCATCTTCATTTGCAGAATAATATGGTTGGTGCCTTAAACTCAGAGGCTACAATGGTGTCCGAGACCAATGCTCTTTATAGTGAGATTATAAATGAGAGGACAGTTAAAAAAAATAACCTACACTCAAACTGGAGGCTGATGCCACTGATTCATATTGACCTGAGCTATAACCACTTTAGGTCTTTCCCTCTTGAAACTTTGAGCCTTCTCTCATCGTTAGAAACTTTGAATTTCAGTTACAACTGCCTGCAAAACATCACCTGGAATATTAGAAATGATAATGAATCAGGACACCATCGGCAGCTTTTCTTTCCCTCCTTAAAGTACCTCGACCTGCAAAGCAATGGCCTTGCATACATTTCCCCACTGTTTCTCAACGCGCTCACACAAATAGAAACATTAAACCTACGAGCCAATTCTGTGCAATCTTGTGCCTCTATGGACCATTTGCAAAGCTCTCAATCAACACTGCAAATGAATCTTAACACACCCTGTGTTGTGTTTGGGCAGTTAAGGACTCTTAAACATCTCAATCTTAAAGAAAACAACATAAAAATACTTCACCCAAGCACATTTCAGAGAACCTCTTTGGTTTCTCTGAACCTTGCAGGAAATTCACATATGGTAATGCAAGTGGGTGCATTAGAAGGTGTGCAAAAGACTCTTCAGTCCCTGAGTGTCAGTGAAATAAACATGACCAGCTCTGATCTATCTTTACCCTGCATGCCAGCGTTAACTCAGCTGAACATATCTAACAACCATCTAGATATGATACCCAGCAGTCTGAGCTGCTCTCCTCTGACCGAACTCGACATAAGAAACAATTGTTTTGTGTCCTTAAACCATTCTTTGATGCTTGCTTTATCTGTACACCTTAATCTTATGTATATTAGTGGAAATTACTTGAACTGTTGTGACAGTAAGTGGCTAACAATCCTCCATGAGTTGAAGATAAACCTGCCTGATATCAGTGACGCTGCCTGCTTCACAGGTGATAGAAGAATTGTTCTGACAGGGTATCTGAAAAACCCTTCAGTGTATTGTTTATTTCATACAAAAACACACGAAATTCACTTTGGACAAATTATCATAATTGTTTTATTTGTAAGTGTAATATTAACAGTGCTTATCATATTTACCAGGAAGGTGTGTTGCACACAAGGATCATTTATAGTGTGATATCCAAAATATGTTGTCTTTGGTATATTTTGTACATTGTTCTATCTATCAATCTATCAATATGGGTTAAATAGCCTACAGTAAGCAAACCAAATACATTCAGCTGGATAATAATACAGTAACTGAAGCATAGTTCCTGTGAGTTTCATTTTGCATGACTAATATTTCTGTAAACAGAAGTGGGGCTTAATGGCTGCTTAGACTGTTAAGACGAACAGGCTTTTAATGCAGTAAATGATTTGTCGTCTGACACGTGATTTTATTCTCATCTCCATTCAGCCTTTCCTTTATGACTGCCCTGCACATTACTAGCCTGTAAGGCATGCTTCACGCTGTGTGACCTGTGCAGCCAAAATGTTGCGACTGAAATTGGCTTTATCGACTCCCAAGCTGTTTGGTTACGCCGCGTGCCAAATTCACTAATCAGGCGGGGAATGTTTGCCCATCCTTCATTGTGAAATATGTAATTGCAACTAAAATTTTAACCTTGGCTCAATTTCTGTGAGGTCTTGAGCAACATTACCCCAATTCTGGACTGAACTCCTGAACAATTCAACACAACGCCAGTAAGAGAACTTACATGAGTGTCTGTATAAATATATATATTCTACATAAAAAGAGCTTATTTGACTGTGTGTGTATATATACACCGATCAGCCATAACATTATGACCGTATGCCTAATATTGTGTAAGTCCCCTTTTTGCCACCAATACAGCCCTGACCCGTCCAGGCATGGACTCCACCAGACCTCTGAAGCTGTACAGTGTATCTGGCACCAAGACGTTAGCAGCAGACCCTTTAAGCCCTGTAAGTTGCGAGGTGGGGCTTCCATGGATCGGACTTGTCGGTCCAGCACATCCCACAGATGCTCGATTGGATTAAGATCTGGGGAATTTGGAGGCCAAGTCAAAACCTTGAACTCGTTGTCATGTTCCTCAAACCATTCCTGAACCATTTTTGCAGTGTGGCAGGGCGCATCATCCTGCTGAAAGAGGCCACTGCCGATAGAGAAAACCGTTTCCATGATGGTCTACAACATTGTTTGGGTAGGTGGCTCGTGTCAAAATAACATCCAGATGAATGGCAGGACCTAAGCTTTCCCAGCAGAAAATTGTCCAAAGCATCACACTGCCTCCGCCGGCTTGCCTTTTCCCCCCATAGCGCGTCCTGGTGCCATGTCTTCACCCGGCCATCCACATGATGTGAAAGAAAACATGATTCATCAGAGGAGGCCACATTTTTTCTGATGCTAACGTGCCTATTGTAGTGGACAGTGGACAGGGGTCAGCATGGGCACCCATGTCCACCCTGTCGCCGGTTCACCGGTTTTCCTTCCTTGGACCACATTTGTTAGGTTCTGACCATTGTAGACCGGGAACACCCCACAAGAGTATCAAAAAACAAGAGTTTGGGAGATGTCTAACCATAACAATTTGCCCCTTGTCAAAGTTGCTCACATCCTTAGGCTTGCCCATATTTCCTGCTTTCAACACAACTTCGAGGACAAAATGTTCACTTGCTGCCTAATATATCCCACCCACTGACAGGTGCAATTTTTACAAGATAATTAATGTTCTTCAATTCACCTGTCAGGGGTCATATTGTTATGGCTGATCGTTGTACAAGGTCCATTTTAATATTTGACTATCTGCATCTGCATCTGTTTGTGTTTTGTCATGTATCATTACAAATGTGGCTCTGACCCTGGGAAACTGTTATCAAATAGGTAAATGTGGCAACAGTTATGCTGTATATTATAAACATGCTATACCTAATTACCATAATATGTTGGCAGTCTTTCTATACCTGCAAAATAAATCATGGACGTTTGTGCAATTCTGTTTTTAATTGAGCTACTTCAATTCCACCAAGTCATAAGAAATTGACAATTACTCAGGGTGAGGTGCATTCTTACTCAATAAATCTGTCTGAATTTGGATCCACGACCCTTCTATGAAGCACAAATGAGATTCAACTAACAACACATGAACCAACCTTGAATTTGATCCCACACTGCTGATCCACAGACAATGAAATGAGTTGACTGTCTGGTGTGACATAAGTAAAAGCGTGGTGATATGTTGCAGTGTAAAATCTAAAATGAAAAGATATAAAATAGTTTTTAATGATTAGAGTCTCAGCAAGTAGCTCAGAGTACAGTAGGGAAAGACATCTGTTGCAGGAGGATATCCTGTTGAGCAATCCTCTTATTGTCTTCTTAACACATCCTTCTCCTTTAAACTGATGCAAAAGTGCCCTTTTGCAACTCTAATGTCCATTAAACTGGATAGAGCCAGCGCTGCGATGCCAGCATTAGTGTCAAAAGAGGCAGGGTGCCTATCAATATGGCTCTTGAGCAATATAACTGTAGGAAATGTCTTTGTTGCCGCACCCACAAGATTTTGGTACTAGATCAAGTAGCAGCTTGACAAGTTCAAGCAAAGAGCACTCAAAGAAAAGAACACTGTGTGGATAGTATTAGGTGTAAAACCATAGGAATGCAAGTAGCAAATTGTATTCATTCTTCTACTTGGTGGTTAATGTTAGCTGGTATTTAGACATTAGCAGCAGCTTGTTTGTTAGCATATTGGAGCAAATATTAAAGCTTGTATCACAGTCAAGTCTCTCCCTCTCTAGACTAACTGTATTTTCCAGTAAATCCCATCCTACCAAGTGTCTTACATCAGATATATCTGGTTCCTCAAATGCAACTCAAGTCACTGGCATTATCATTAATGTGGCACATATTACATGTAGGCATTTAGCAGACGCTTTTATCCAAATAAGAGCTTTACATAAAGTGCATAGAACCATGATGGAAAACAACAAGATGTCTCTTCAAACTTGTAAGGGCTGGTGATGAGTCACAAGTGCTATAAGTAAGTACATCTCTGCAAATGGCAGAATCAAAAAGAGCATTAATTCTAGGAAAAGATTTTATCTGTACATTCTCAAATACAATACAGTTCCGTACAATATGCTATAGGCTACTTGTAGAAATATGTAGAAAGTAACATCTTTTAAGTGCTGTTGTATTCCCGGAACAAATTAGTTTTTAAGTCTTTTCTTGAAAGCGACCAGACAGGTTGTTTCTCGGATGGACGTGGGGAGATGGTTCCACCACTGGGGGGCCCAGATAGGAGCCCACGGATGTGAGCTGGGGTCCCTGAGAGCGCGAACCGCCAGGTGCTTCTCAGAGGCGGGCGGGCGGGGGTGTAAGGCTGGAGGATGGTCTGTGAACCCATCCCTTGACAACGTTACTATCTCATCATCCAGCTGTCTGTTCTGCTCTCATTTTAAGTTTTATGTTCTATATTCTATTTAAAAATATGCTGACCTGGAATAAAATGTTCTTATAGTCTCTGCCTCACTGGGTGCTGGCTCCCCCCCTTACTACCTGTACTATATATATGCTTTCACATAATATATATTTATACTACTGTCCATACTGTATGTATCTGACCTATAGTGTAGGAAGATAAGTTGTAGAAGAGTAGAACACGAACTAAAAGTAACTTTAAAACGTTATTTTACTGCTTGGACTCGAAACCCAGAACAGAGTTTTCAACATGGCGGATACTGGCTACTCTCCGGCCGTCGGTGGCTGAAGAAAGAGCAGGACACGTTTCACTGACGACCGCAAAAAGGAAGGAGGAATCAGCAAGGACAAGATGAAGAAGATGAAACCGAACAACTGCTTCACTTTGATAACCTGTCTGAACCAGAAACCTGCGAAAGAGTCCCGTCAAAACTGGTAATAGCTAACAACTTCGTTGACGTTTAAAGCTAATTGTCTAGTTAGCTAACCTTAGCCGCCAGCTCGTCAAAAGCCCGGGCTCCAGCAGCAGCAGCACCGCCACCGCCGACAGAAACCCCTCCCAGACGACCATGGCTCCTCAGCAGCAGGTTGTGTACCGCATGACGCATCCCTCTATAATCGGCCAAAAAGTGCAGTTAACTTACAAACTTTTTTTGCTGGAAAATGCCCGGAATACACTTGAAAAACAACTTCTCGACTTCACAAACAAGGTAATGTTAAAGCCAGTTTCACAAACGCATCCTAACATATCAAGTTATCATGATCTGTAGGTTCATTTAGCTAGTTAACATTAGCTGGCAAGCGCACCGGCCACATGGTCAAACCGTCTGTAACTTACCCCAAAAAACGAGCTAAATTATTAATGTAATTGTTGCCAGAGCTGCAATCACTGCATTTTTTTTCATTACTGGTTAATCATGTAGTCTGTAAGATGTAAGAAAATAATGAAAAATTGTTATCACAGAGCCCAAGATGGTGTCTTCAAAAATATTTATTTCTAATTTACAGTTATTCAAAATAATAACACTTTAGGAGAAATGAATCAGTGAATGTTTTGCACATTACCTGGTAAATTGTTTTTTGATTACCACAACTTGCTGTGATTTAGTTTTCTATTTATCAACAAATAAGCACAACATTTGTTACTTGTATTTTGGAATAAACAGGAAAAAAATACAAATCTTTCCTGCTTTCAACAAAGCTAAATTTCGGTCCACTTTTCCCTCAGGCCTACGAAGAGGTTCAAGGTTTTCTGAAGTCATCTTCTCACAGTAGTGTGTTCAGGGATCTCGCAAAGGCTTTGGATACAAAATGTGAAGTCGTCGACAAGCTGTCAGCTGTATTAAAAGAACTCACAGTTGGTAAGTCATGAATAAATCATGTGCTAATGTGATATTACCGATAACTGTGTATAAGAAAAATGTACTATATTTCTTAATATTATATAAATGTCTTGTCCAGTGTGTGATTTTAGGAAAATATTCTCAGCACAACTTCATTTAACAAAACACTCTCTCTTTCTACTTTTCTTATCTTTACAGAGCCACACGTTTGTGTCAAAAATGGAGTGGGAACAAACCAACTTCAGCCACTCGGAGGCAAAGGGACCCCAATGACAGATGTTCTCAAGTTTGGGCACATGTTGCAGAACTCGCTCATGGCCGTCTCCATAGCCAAAGCAGTCCAGGTGCTTGGATCCACCCTGTCCCTTCAGCCGTTGAAACATTTCCTCAATTCCCAGTCTGCAGCGGTCCAGCAGGATGACATGATGTGGAGCATCTCATCTGGCTACGACAACGCCGTTGCGACCACCAGCCCATCCTCTCACTTAACGGCTGAAGAAGAACATGCTGTTATTCCTGAGGAGAAACAACCACCAGATGCTGTGATTCCTCCACCTGTCATTATTCAGAGTCCAAAGGTTGACACAGAGAGGCCACCACTACTGCTACCTCCCATACAAGCTATATTCCCAGAGATCAGTAACCCTAAACCAATGAAAATAACACCGCTAATAAGCTGGGGATGGGAGGAAGATGTCCAGGTGCAACACCAAAAACAAACATCCTCTCAGCTGCTTCACTTCCTCAGAACAAAAGCTAAAAACATGGGTGCACTAGAGGTCAGTGTCATGGAGTGGAAGAGAAGTAAGTACACTTCAAGTTTGCCACAGTCCACGTTGCCTTCCATCAAAACACAAAGCTACCAATTCAGGCATGTTGTGACGGACGATCTGATCAATGCGCCAGCTCCGAAAACGTTAAGCGCAAACATGGAAAACCAAGCCCCAGTCTTCAGAGTAAAAAGAGCAGAATCAAGTGGCTTTCTGACCTACACTTGTGTGATTGCAACAAAGACTGAATTGTGGGATTTTGGAGACATCTTCACCAAGGTGAGACAGGGGAACTCTGATGCCAACCCGCTGGAAAATAATAGCAGGAATATAACAGCTCAGGTGGAGAACTACTGTGTGAACGTCCAGCGGGCAACCCAAACTCTCCAGTGCACAGAACCTGTACACAAGAGCAGTTCTGCTGGTGCTGAAACACCAGCGATCAACGGTATTACCATTCCTGAGTTCCAGGTCCCCAGGTTTGAAGAGACTGAAGTTGTGGTGTCTCATATTGTGAGCCCGGGCAACTTCTACATCCAGCACGCAGACTCCATCGTGAAGCTGCAGGCCCTCGTCACAGAGTAAGCGCTGAGCAGTGGATTCTTATCTAAATGTCTGCTTCTTTTTTTTTTTTTTTCTCAACTTTTCTTAACCTCCTCTGATTCCCTGATCACATTAACAGAACTTAAAGAGCCACTTATCCTTTTTGTTCATTACTGCTTTTCTTTGTAGTTATTCTTTTTTCTTTTTTAATAATCCACATGTTTCTGGTTGTGTTTTTACTTCTTTTTTTATTTTCCTCATTTGCAGCAGCTGGAAAGCCAGTAGTTCATATGCAGAGCAGAACTGCATACCAGACATTGGAACTCAAGTAATGGGTTGGTTCCCTAAGCAAGAACAATGGTGCAGGGCTCGGGTGACGAAGATATGTGGAGTTAGTGAAGGTGGGTCCAGTTTTGTGGATTGAAATGGTTTTGCAGATGCATTCCTCTAGATGGTAGCAGTGTCACTTTGATCGCATGCAGCCACTTGGGAATTCCTTTCCCGCTCTTTCAGCTTAACCTGCTGTGCTCTCTTGTCCTTTTTGGATGTCGGCTAATAACGCCACTGATGGTGCTGGGAGTGAGACGTCCATCCAGGTGGAGGTGCAGCGGCTGGACCACGGTGACACCGCCCGCCTGTCACTGTGGAACGTCAAGGAGCTGACCCCAGAAATGGCCGTCCCACCACTTCAGGCTCTTCGAGTGTCACTTGCAAATGTGAGCGGTTCCCTACTAATAATGTCGGGATCATAATTGTTGACATGTATGTAGAGTACCACATAAAGCTCTCACTGATGAACGAGATTTTCAGCGGCAGGCACGCAAATCTCTCAGGATTTGATTACATGGAAATGGTTAACACACTGCGCTTTGCTGTGAGAGTGGAGGCTTGGTTACAGTATTGGCGTACGTCCACGAGATTAGTCACAGCCTTATCTATTGCTAAGTGATAAAGGAAATGAATTATCTCAGTTCATGGTATTTTTTGTCTGTTTCCTCCCCCTTAGGTGACGCCTGTGAATGGGAGCGATTGGACCGAAGAGGCAGTAGGCTGGTTCCAAACAATGGTGCACAACAGGACGCTCTATGCCAGACTTTACCCACGGGGGCCCAAAGTCGAGCTATTCCTGGAAAAGGGAAAGCTCGGAGCCATGAGGTACCCATGAAACAGTCGGTTGATTGTGAATTGTAAGTTTTAAAATGAGCCAAATTGTAAATGGGGAAACCTCTCATAAAATCTCTAAGATTGATTGCTGCGTCTGTTTCGGTGTGCCCTTTGTTCAATTGTTTCTTTTTTTTTTCTAGCGATCATCGCACAAATGATGTGTTTTGTTGAATTAAGAACCAGTAACTGGTTGTAACTGCCCACTATGTTAACCGCAATGATACATCTTATATATTATCCTAATTCCAGGAGGGGTGCATCACTGTCTTTGAGACTGGCCCAGAACGGACATGCGAAACATAACAATGTCAGTCACATGAAAAGAGGTGAGTAGATTTTTATCCTAAATAGTGCATCGACAGTAGGTGGCAGTATAGCCTGTGTATGACCGGAGGAGCACCACCACTCTCATTTCCCCCTGTTTTGCTTCTGTAGGCACTATTCAACTTAAAATGAGGAAACGGGACTCTGAGTGGGAGAAATACCTCATCTCGTGCTATACTCGGAGCAAGAAGTAATATGGAAAAGCAGGGAATGGATGTTAGGTTGGTCTCACTTTGTGCGGCTTGTCTGACAGCCAATCAATGTCAAATTGGAAAATGCAAACGGAGGCCCTGCCACGAAGCAGACCAATCCAAACACTGAGACATGTAATGATTGTTAAATGAGATAAATCATCCGGTTTCGATCGACCATCTGTATAGATGTTAATGTACAGTGGATGTAAAGTTACATGTTGACAAACTGCTTACACTTTGCAGTACAAGGATAAAACCAGGATTTTTACATAAAAAATTAAATGTAAATGTATAAATGAAGGGTTCAAATTTAAGTTGAGTGGATTAGTTCACATTTAGTTGCATGTATCAGCTTTCTTGTGTATTTTCTGTCTTACATTGCAGTTCATAAGCTATTTTTTAGAATATTGGAAGTCACTGACATAGTTTTGTGTGCCTGTTTCCTGTTTTATGTACTTTTTTATTTCCTTTTATAAGCGAAGAAGTGAGTCACAAGTCCTGGTTTCTCCAGCAACAAGACAGTTCAGTCAGGTTACCTGCCCTCTATTAAGTGATGCTTGACTTTGTTATTTCATTTTTTTTATGTATCACTTTCCTTTGATAATAATCATTGGAGGCGCGTTGCCTCGGTTAATATTGAGTTCTTGTAAAATGGAATGTGTCTGTATATATCTCTCTGCTTTCATAATAAAGCTTATCTACAATTGTATGCCATATGTATCTGTATAGCAATCTATTCTGTAGAATAAATGAGGTTTAGTTCATTCAAAGAATTACCAAGCCACCCAAACCCTCCCACTACATTTGTCATAAGTGACGCAGAAATACTCACAGCACAGTGAACTGCTGTAGGTCATCTGATTGTACGTGACAAATGACTACATTGTGTTTTCACTTGCATTCAAGTTTGTTGTTACAGTAAATTATTTCTTCTTACTGTTATAGGGCGGAGTTTGACCAGAACACTGTGAAATCTCAGCTTATAATGAAAAGTGATGGGGGATCTGAAAGCATGTGGATTGAGTTGGTTTGCATTGTTCACATGCTGTACCAATAGCTCCGTTACATGCACGCTTGTGCTTTTATAGAAGATGGAATAAACATTAACTGAAGTAAGGCTTCAACCCAAATGACAATTTGCACACTATCTCTAAATGTTGTGCTCACAAATAGATATCAAAACAATGGAAGCTAATTTTATATAAACGTAATTAGGGGTCAAACATAAATTAGGCCATGATAGTTCCCCTGTAAGAACAGAACCTGGCACAAAACAATAATTTAAGTTGATTTAATTTCGTGTCCATAATTACAATATATTTGCCTAATTTACAGTATCGCAGCATTTCAATTTGTGACAAAAATCAGCTTGAACAACTGAGACGACTGGTTAATTAAATCTTGTGTATAAAATTAACTATGTCAGTGCTCATGTATTTTCTGCAAACCTGTCAGTGACTCTGCGCTCTCAATGACGGTGTGTCAGGTCAAAAGCTCCCTTCAGTTCCCTGCCCTGCCAAGCACAATAAATAATGTGGCAGGCTGAGGCCTTTTGTGTCCACACAGATTCCTTCTTTTGCCCGGGGTAGGCGGAAATCGAGGCGTTTGATCTGAATTCTAAAGAGTCTTGTTGCAGCCCAATAAAGGCCGCCATTGTATGTAAATAGTTTATATAAGAGCATATGACTGCTACGGTGCAGGGCAGTGGCTAGTGGCGGAGGAATGATTAGCATTTTCCAGACGCATGTTCTCAATCCAGCCTTTTGGCTTGCTAAAAAACACAATATTTAAATTAATTTCTTCCTACTTTGTACACATTTTTGTGTACCAACACAGCTGAAGGTAAAATACATGTTCTATCATTTAATTGTTTTATACTAACATTCAGTGTGGACCGAGGTCAGAGTTTATGTGAGTGAGGGCTGACGAGCCCCATTGCCTCAACTTGACAAAATACATTAATAGTAATATTTTAATGAATTAGATTTAAAGAGTTTTATCTTTTCAAGTTTTTTGGGGGGGGCGGCAAATCTGGTCAAGTCTGTCTGTAGCCTTTCTGAGAAACAATAGAGGTCTCTCACTTGTGTTAAAAAAAAAAATCTCGAGATGAATGTCTTGCTGGTTCCTTGGAGAAATGTGCTGGCAGTCTGTCTGCAACTGGGCTGTAGGTCAGTTTGGGAGTACAGTATTAATACAAGGCGAGCAAATCACGTGGCTCTGCTATTGTTTCGCAATTGGCCTCTTCCTGTTGCGTCTTGTGACGGTGCACGGTGGAAGGCCATCACCCCTGCTTTTTATACGGCCAACTTGCGACTTGGCAATTCTTTTCTGTTGCTCCTCACTCTGCCAAACCCAGCTTGATGTTCAGGCCGCACCTCAAGATGGTCATCTTTGGACCCGGCGCTGCTTACGCCGCTTGCACCGCGGGCTGAGCCTGGTAAACCTAAAAAACTAATGTTACAACAGTTAGACTTTCAATAAATGACTAAGTTGTTGTGGATGACAACAATAACTATGAGCTATTTAAACTGATAATGAATTGCTACAAATGTGTTTTTTTTGTTTGATACAAAGGGTTAAATGGTGCATGTTTTGTTTTTTTAATCAGGTTATTTTACTTTTCCAGAGAGGCATTTTGATGAATTTTGATAAAATCCCCTTATTTTATATTGTTACATTAATAATATGGCTGTAACAGTTAACCTGCTAGAGATAGAGATATAGCTTAGCCTTGACTGAAAATGTTGTTTCTTTATTTTTTTTTGCAGATCTGGAGTCGAAAATGAACTGGGGGTCCTTTTATGCCGTGATCAGCGGCGTAAACAGGCACTCTACTGGCATCGGACGCGTTTGGCTCTCGGTAATCTTCATCTTCCGTATCCTGGTCCTGGTGGTTGCTGCCGAGAGTGTTTGGGGAGATGAGAAGTCCAGCTTCATCTGCAACACCCAGCAGCCCGGCTGCAACAGCGTCTGTTACGACCAGTTCTTCCCCATCTCGCACATCCGCCTGTGGGCGCTCCAGCTCATCTTGGTCTCCACCCCTGCCCTGCTGGTGGCCATGCATGTGGCCCACCGACGCCACATTGACAAGAAGATTCTGAAGAGGACGGGCCGCTGCAGCCCAAAGGAGCTGGAACACATCAAGAACCAGAAGTTTAAGATCAGCGGAGCTCTGTGGTGGACATACATGATCAGCATCATCTTCAGAATCATCCTCGAGGTGGCTTTTCTCTACATCTTCTACTTGATCTATCCTGACTTTAAGATGGTGCGTTTGGTAAAGTGTGATTCGTACCCATGCCCCAACACAGTGGACTGTTTTGTGTCCAGACCGACAGAAAAGACCATATTCACCGTGTTCATGCTGGCAGTGTCTGGGGTGTGTGTGTTGCTTAATCTGGCTGAGGTGGTATACCTCATAGGCAGGGCCTGCAAACGGTGCCTCAGAGGCTCTGAGGACGAGTCCAAAGAAGCTTGGATAAGTCAAAGATTGTCTTCTTATAGGCAAAATGAAATCAATCAGCTGATAGCAGACCATTCCCTCAAGTCTAAGTTCACTGTGACCAAAAAGAGCCCAACTGAAAAGGGTGAAAGGTGTTCTGCTTTCTGAGACTCTGCCTGTCCTGTTCCCTTTTAAACTAATCCGCAGTAATCCCGCATGTCCACGGAGCCTGTTGCTCTGCATTAATGTCACATATATTGTATATTTGTTCAGACCATTTATTTATGTATCATTCAGTCAATCGCTTATTGATTCATCTGATATCGGTTTTACTGACACAAGTGTTTGTTGCTGTCCGAAACTCATCTAAACTATTTTGAGCCAGTAGTGAAGGTTAAAGGACCATACCGGTGTTTTTACATGTTTTAGCCGCTTTATTATCAATCAGACATAGTTGACGGTTTGTGCCAACAATTTGCCCAATCTCAAGATCATTTTGTAGATTTCAGTGATTTCATTTAAATACAGTACGAGAAGTAACTCTCCACGGCGCAAAGTGTTTTGCGGTAAAGAAATGTGTCTGTGACATTTTGTCAAACTTGTCATTGTTACTGGATAATACAATTCAAATTATGGATTTGTTTGGACAGCAGGTGCTATAGCTGCCACACAGTTGTATTTACAAGCTATGAAAATCATGCCAACCAAACAAACATTGATTTGAAAAAGATAAACATGAATATAAATAATATATACATTTAGAAATAATAAATAATTTCCCATTTATTGCACATGAATGCACCAATCAGTTTTTTTGTTAATCACACATCAATAATGGAGCTTTGACACAAAAAAGAAAGCTTTATATGAAGCCTTAACAAATGGATTTTCATACCATACTTCCAAACGGGCTGTCCGGATGGAACAAAAACATTAAAAACTAAAAATTATAATCTTGTGGTAAAATGTGCATTATTTCTGGTAAATCAGCCAAAATAAGCAAAAAACACCGATATTATCCTTCTAAAGAAGCAAATATTACCATAGAGACTAAAATGCTGGATAGAAAGTGAACTTTTATTTACATGGAAAATATTTTAAATGTACCACCTTTTAATTCCAGTTTGATGGTAATGGAGAAAAAAGTCATTTGTGTGAGTAAATGCCATTAAATGTCAGTAACCGCCTTGGGTTGCTTGAATTTTATTAGACATTTATACATATTTGATTTTGCTAAACTTTGTGCAGACCGCTGTAACTATTATGTAACTTAGCACACTGCTATGGAAATAATATAACAGTTGGGGCTAGAAAACCAAAGAAAGATTTAAAATACTGTCCACGTACGGAGGACTGTCATTGGATATTATTGTTCCTCAAATGGTTAAAAAAATCTAATTTAATTTGAAAACCTTTTTTCCACAAACATATCTTTACTACTGTAAAATACTATTAATAATACTTGTTATCTCGACAGTTGTCAGAATGAGGCGCAGAACAAATGTATTTACCGGGACATTTCAATAAAGCTTCGTCCTGGAGTCTTTCCAGGCCTGATTCACTAACAACAATGGAGGTACTAAAGATGCCACATCATATTCAACTGAAGAAATGGCAAAATTACAATAATTCATTCATTCTTATTCCTTGTTCACTTGTCTGCTGGATCACTTTTAGAATATTGCAAATCCCAGTACTGTATATATGTCTTTGGGTTTGTATATATTTGTATTCAATTGTGAACACTGCCTGCTTCATTGAAATCTTTTTTTGTCGTTTCAGAAAAAAATGTTAGAGGTTGACCTACTTTTAAACAGACCCGTCATGCCTAACAGTTGTACTTGTCTCCCTTAATATTACCCGGCATAGTATGTAATTCAGTGTCTCTCTGGTCCTGAAAATGTAATGTCCCGTACGCTGGCATCTGTTTATACAACTGTTTGATTATTAACATCTTCATATTGTATAACACACAAAAACCCTGACGTTGACATCTCCAGGCATCCGGGTAAACAATCCAGTTTAAATATAATATGGGTTGAAACTATATGTGTACATTATGCAATATAAAGAAATAAACTGCCTGATAATTGGACATTATTTGAAGTTATTTAACCAACATACCACTTTCAAAGGGGTCAATGGGTCAAATAACTAAGGACAGTAACCATAGTAATTACATAAACACGGTTTTCCATTTTAATACTTAAAATTGGGGCTTATGTTTTTACTTACACATTGAAACTAAACTTTATCACAGATTTTCCTCCTTCCTGTTGTAACTTGAGGATGCAAATGGCTACTCATCTTCAAATCATGCCCCCCGTGATAGGAGAGACCCTGGTGCTATATTTAGACCCCAGAAGCACTTGTGGCTAGACAGACTTAGCAGACATCATTGGCCAGTTGCCGTGTCACTCACTGTAACAAGCGAGTAGAGGGGCTTTAATAGTTTACATTAGAGTGTACCCAGTGCCAAATTTAACCACGGGGAGGGGAGGGGATTTGAAGGAGGGCAGGCCGGACATGGTTGAGAGTGTGTCCAGCCGGTTACGTGTGTGTGTGTGTGTGTGTTGTGTTGTGGTCAGTGGAAGACCCCGGGGCCTGGATCCTGATTCCTGCCCGAGCTACATTTAAAAACACAAGACAGAGTTGGTGGATTTGTCAGTGTGGAACAGAGGATTTGGCTAGCAGAAGTCCACTTTTCCTGTCCATTCAAGGGCATTGCTGGGGGCCCGAAGATCAGCTTTGCACCGAGGCCTGAAAGCGAAGCAGGCGGCCTCATGGACCCCCAAAGACGTGCAGATCTTCACCACAGGAGATGTATGAGCTGATAAGGTGGGTTCATCTAGTAAATTGTGATTATTTGTTTATTTAAACCTTTGTAGGTTGAAGTACTGTCAGGAGATAAAGTTAGACCAATGTTAGACAACTTACCTAGGGTACATGTGCCCAAAGCCTGTTTATAGGCTGCTTTGTGTGAGGACGCTAGGAGTAGCACTCTTGAGAGAAACACATCTTAATTTTTTTGTCATGAGGGTGTTTCATGAGGGGTTTAATATTGAAAGAATACATTTGTTAAAAATGACAACTTAGTCTACAGTTATTGAAATGCTAGATGGGTTTATTAGTGGTGGCTACCTAAATATCATTCCACCTGCCACATTTCGAAAGCCATGAGAATTCATTCTACCTCACTGTAGCATGTCCTGAATCTGCTGTCCTTCTACTGTACAGCACATCCATCAGAAGTAGAATATATTTATAACGTGTTACAGGAGCTGCCAGAACCGACATTACTCCAGTGTTTCTAACTCGCACTTCCACCACATCTGCCTGGTGTTTAATTTCACCTCGTGTGGATCATGTTGCTGTGGCTTGGGCCATGAAGGCCAAGAGCCACATAATCATGACTGGAACCTGCCTTCCCCCCTGTCCACACATGCCAAATATATACCCTCCTAAAGTAAATATAATCTGGTCTGCATCCACGTGGAAAAGGCCACTTCCTGCTCCGCAGAATAGTCGCCCAGTTGTACACTCGGTTAGTAGCTTGGCTCTATAGAGACACATTTGATCTGAGCTCTGCTAAACTTGGAAAGAACGTTACAGGGAATTTGTACTCATCGGGAACACTGAACCTTACTTGAACCTCTTGATTAGTTTAATTTGAGTAATTTCCTGTGTTCGCTTTGAAGACAAATCTATACAGGTCACAAATCAAATTGAGAAACTGTTTTTGTACCTCCAGTCCCAGATCTGAGCTCACACAGCCATGGGGGACTGGAACCTGCTGGGAAAGCTTCTAGAAAAAGCCCAGGAGCACTCCACCGTGGTAGGGAAGGTGTGGCTCACCGTCCTGTTCATCTTCCGCATCCTGATCCTGAGTGCTGCGACAGAGAAGGTGTGGGGCGACGAGCAATCTGGCTTCACCTGCGACACCAAGCAGCCCGGTTGCGAGAACGTGTGCTATGACATCACTTTCCCCATCTCCCACGTCCGCTTTTGGGTGTTGCAGATCATCTTTGTGTCCACACCAACGTTGATCTACCTGGGACACATCCTTCATCTGGTGCGAATGGAGGACAAGCACAAGGAGAGGGAACATTCACATCATTCGGACAAACAGGCCCTTGTTGTGGATGCTAAGCACAAAAAGCCTCTGGTGAGGGACAATAAGGGCAGAGTGCGCCTGCAGGGAGAGCTCTTGCGCACATATGTCTTCAATGTGGTCTTTAAAACCCTGTTTGAGGTGGGCTTCATTGTGGCTCAGTACCTCTTGTATGGCTTTGAGCTGAAGCCCATGTACACATGTGACCGACCGCCGTGCCCCAATGTGGTAAACTGCTACATATCCCGTCCCACAGAGAAAACCATCTTCATCATCTTCATGCTTGGAGTGGCCAGCGTGTCTCTGCTCCTCAACCTCATAGAGATGTACCACCTGGGCTTCACCAAGTGCCGCCAGGGCATCATTTTCAGGAGAGGTGAACAGTCCGCGGAGAGTATCTCCAAGGAGCCCAGCGAGGCAACAGTGCCGTTTGCGCCAAGTTATGATGACTACTTCCACCAAGTGCAGCCAGCCTACCCGCCGGTGCCCAGCTACAACCTCCCCCCTCTGTCCGAGGGTACAGAGTCATCCTTACACCCCTACCACAGCAAGGCAGCCTACAAACAAAATAAGGACAACTTGGCGGTGGAAAGGAGCAGCAGCAAGCCAGAGGAATGTGACCTGAAAGGAAAGAAGGGAGCGGGATCAGCCCCTGGGTCACCTACGCAGAACAGGCCCGGACGCAGTACCAAACACAGCAACAACAAGACTAGAATAGACGATCTGAAGATATGAGGAGGTTGACGTTTCTCTGAAGGGTCTTAAATTGCGGTGAGGGGATCATATGCTGTTTGGAAGCAGTCATACATGCTGAACTGACTCCCCTCTTTAAGATGGCACAGGTTTGACTCATTCCAACTTAGGAGAGGGTGACATTTATAGTGCACACGGAGAGGCTGCAGTTGTACAATAATGTGTCAAGACTGGTTAAATAGGCATGTTTCTAATGAACTTAGACTTTATTTATATGGAAAATATAATGTCATTGGTTGAACAGTGAATTCACATTTGACTGCTGCAAATGGTACATGGAACACCATTTGTCACAACACTATATTTTCATTGTTCATATTTATTAGTATTGTTTGTTTTTAAATTGATGTGTTTATTATCACAAAGAATCTAACAAAATCAACTAAAAGTACTGTCCGCTCAGGTTCTACAATCAGCGTTTTTTTTTTTCAATGTGTGATGAATGTGAATGAAGCCTAAAATGCAACTCCATGTATAAAGTTGCCCAAACTTCAGCATCCAGGGCAGAAACTTGTTCAGTGCTGGCCTGACCTCATTTGAGGGAATCAGATAGGGAGAATAGTTAAATTGAACATCCTTTAACTGTTTTGAGGTTACCACCTAGCATAGTTCACTTGTTTAGACTTGAAGTGAAAAGTTGTGCAATATCTGACAACACATTGGACTCTAGGAATACTGTACGTAACTCCAGGACGCGCCTCAAAAGAAACTGCACTGGAGTCAGGACTAACCACAATTCTCTCTTTTTATTGCGACAGCCAGCAAGTACATAATTATAAGCACATTGTTCTGTTTATCCTTGTTTATATCTCTGTTTGTGTCATTTGTTTTCTGTAAAGCACTTGGTGACAACCACATTTGTAAAACCGCTTGAAATAAATCTGTCTTAAATTTGGAAAGTTAGCAGTGCATTTATGATCTCACGTCTTTATCAGGAAAAAGGGGAACCATTTCCCTGGACTGGCAACTGTTATTTCATATTCCTGAAATAAATAAATCAAGATCAGATAATATTGGTAATATTTAGTTTATATATACAATAGCTCCAACACACACTGTATTTTCTTTTGGAACACTGAATCTCTGAAATTGCTTCTACCAGGTGTAGTTAGAGTCATTAGTATCTACACACAAAAATGTCAACATGTTAAAAAAGAAAGTGTCTTTGATATCCCGCACATGCACGTCTTACTGTGCCAGGATAGCACAGCACACAGGCACTCCTGGTATAGAAACCTTGAAGTGAATGACATAGGTCATGACAAGGAAGCTCTCGCATACTTTTGGACTGGTACGTTCATGATTTTCTCTCAGTGATGTGTCAAGGGAAGAACAGATATTTTTTACTTGAATCTAAATGTCCTAAAAAACCTAAAGAGTTTAATTTCTGAAAACCCTTTCGAGTGCAGTTTCTTCATGTGATGAGATATGATTGAGTGTAGTCTGGGCATACTGTTCTTAACTTTAGTATGTTATGGTGCCAGAAACAATATGTTTCAGATCTCCCAGACAAATCAGCCAGGAGTGGGATTGTAATGTATGGCTCCATAAATCAAAAAAATAAACCAGAATAGTCTCTGATTCTAAAAAATGTCACATCTACTTTTACAAATGAAAATAAAATATGAAGGTTATTTAAAGTTATTTTAAGACATATATCATCTTAAAATATAATAAAGGGATCATCTTTGATAAAAAGGTGTTATGTGTTTTTGAAATGTTGACAGATGAGTAGATATGAGTTGTGAGAATAGATGGCTGTCCAGCACTTTGAAATGAATTCCTTTTAGTGTAAGGCCAACACTTTAAATTGTAGCTGCATCAGAGGGCCGGACCATTATAGAAGACATACTGCGTAGCACATTTTCAGAGATACAGAGCATATTTCAGTAAATTAAATATAGCTTCAAACGTTAAATCTATTATATGAGCATAAATGTCAGCCTAACGTACCATGAAGAGCAGTGTGATCGCAAGGTTTCTAGTTTGACTGAAATAAGTCTTTTAGTTGCATAAAAGTTTTCTTTGTATAAATCTGCCATGACTTTGATCAATGGTGGCTTTTGCATTTTGTAGCTCTGCAAGTGAAATCAATAGCAGCATGATCACCTATGACACTGGCATGCAAGAATGATGATTTCCATGTTTATCTGAGGGACTGTGCAAAAATTACTTTGATGGAGAGAGAGGCTGAACATTATGTTTCGCTTTTTACAAAAGCAAAGCCCTCACCAGTGTTATTAATATTGTCTTTGGATCCTGCAAAATTGCAACACTCTCCCCACAAGATACAATAAAGTGATATAATACTACTGAAATATTGGTGTGATAATCTTTTAAAATATGATCAATTAATTTAGCCATTAATTACTAAAAGTGCACAAAGAAAAAGTTTACATCTTAGTAAAATAATGATTTTCAGTTAGCCACCAAGTCGCACAACAGAAGTGAAATTAGCAATTGGCAAAATGATGGCAAACTTGACAAAATGATGCATCCTTTATACAGCCAACATTTATTTTTGAGCTGTCACTGTCACTTTACATGACACATTTACCTTTGGGAACATTTAACTTTGAGGTAGTTCGGATTTCGATGCAGAATAAAGTGAAGATGGAAGCAGCTGAGGGATAGTGACGAATTACATGCTAACATACATGCATCATTACAGACTGTCATGCACTCACCTCAAAACAAAAAACACCCACACAACCTCCCCCTTTTCTGAACTCTCATGACCCCTAATCATTTTTGTACAATCCCTAAAAACAAGGTGAAATTGCTTCAAGGGTCTTCACTCGGTCATTGTGTAGTGGCTACTTGTTTAGCTGACTTTACTCATTAGAGATGATAGTTAATTTATTTAAATATTTTACAAAAGTATGAGCAAATATAAAAAAGTGATCTGACAGGACCAGTAGCCTTCAAATTACCTTTGTATTAAAACACTTTTATGGCCTGTGGGGCCAAGATATATTTAAATATGTAATAGAATATTTTTAAGTGTAGGGCTTCAGCCTAATCAAGAGAGTCAAGACTGAGGACACTTTCAATTTCTCCACATCTTTTTAAATGCTTGCACAATAATTATATACTCTGAAATGTATATTCTACATTTGGTATGAATAATTAAACCCCTGTTCTGTTGTTCTTCAGTGCTAAAGCCAGTAATTATCTTCCCAAAATTACCTGAGCAGAGTTTCATGGGAAATAACAGCACAGACTAACACAATAAAGCGCTGCCATGGTAATGTGTAATGGTGGATATAATTGTATGTGTCTGGATGAGTTATTATATCACTTTATTCTCTTTGCTCCCTGTGGTTGGATGCTTTATATCATTTCCCACTAGCTGTAGCACAGTACTCTACTGCCCTCTCTCTTTAATTTTACTTAAACACTGACATGCTGCCCATCTGAGGGTTGTATCTGCTGGGCGAAGGAAATTCGAGTCACAGAGACGCCTCAATAGCTGAGTACATAGAAGAGTGAGCTGTCATTATGATGCATTCCTATATATCAGTCTAATCTGTTCAATTAGGACATATGTATACAGAGAGTCAGTGCTGAATGTGGATTGTATTTTAGGACAGGCAGGACAAAATCATGATAAAATCATTAAGGAGTGCTGTTTAAGTGTTTATTTAATCTCTGACTCAAGTAAGTGTTCTGCTCCTTCTGGCCTGTTTTTCATCATACTGGCACTACGCACCGAACCTGCTAATGTATGATAAATGACAAAGAGCCAGAAGCGAAGCCTGCCCTTGCACCAACTTTGCATCCCTGCAAGGGTGAGCTTATGAAAAATCAGCCAAAAGGGGAAAATGGGGGCTTCTGATGTTTGCTGACTGAATCAGTCTGATTGCTTGCAGGCCTGTCACCTCATCACCAACACCAGCCTTGTTAAACTCAATGCCGACTGCACAGCCCCAACACCAAACTCTGCAGAATACAGTGTGGGAGGTACACTACAGTGCTGTTCAAAAGGGACTCACAGAGACAGCACAGAGGGAAATTAACAGAAATCAGCTGCTGACATGGTTTCTGAGGCAGAAAACATCATTACGGCTCGACATCTGTCAGTTCATGTCTCGGGTTCCATGTTGTGCTGTCTGTGGGATGAGGCTGACTGTTTGCTGCCACCATGTGACAGCAGGAACACTCTGCAGAAGCCAGTAAGGTCTCTCATGAACTGTTGTCTCAGCAGACTTTAGAGAAAGCTTGTGCTGTTATGGCGACTTGATTGATTTGTTTCTGTGCACGCAGTATATATAATATCACACTGAAATGCCTTCATGTGCGTTCTGCTTTGGAAGAGGATGAATGAGGTAACAGTTTTCGTGATAGCATTTTGTTATTGCACGTCAGGCTTGTTACTGTGGTGACAGTGGAATTTGCTTCTGGGATAAACACAATAACAGATCTATCTGTGACAAAGCGGGCCACACACAAGACTGCACACTCACATACATGATTTTGAAAATGAAAATGACACAAGCCCCTAAGTAAATAAATGCACCTACTGCACAGACACACACACACACACACGCATCTTGGTGCACATGGTGTGGTGCGTCTTACACAACAGATGGTAGGGTGGGTCATTGCCTCCTGTGCGATACAACTTGTTTATCAAACGCACACAGTTCATTTTGTTCATCCCAGATTTCATTATGGCAACTTCCTAAAGATAAAAACTCTGATTTTATTAAACTAATAATTTTTAAAACTGATTTTTTAAACAAACATTTTCAGTACAAGACTGCTTATTTTATTTGTATCATACATTTAATAATATGAAACCTGAAGCCCATGACCGATATAAAATGTTTTATTTTGCATCTGACTGTCTAACAATAGATTATTGTATTCTTTATAGGGAGTGTCAACAGTAAATTGTGTTAGGGGTCTCATGCACTTTTACATGTGCAAAATCTGCATTGTGTTTTGGCAAAACAACAGAAACAGCACAAAAGCCTTTGAAAATGTGAAATGACAACAAATTAAACTTTTTTCAACTTTATTTGAGCAAGTCTACATCCTCATCTGCATCACACCGACTTCACATACATCTTCATCTTCAGATCACCAAACATCTTCGGTACAAAACATTTCTTCCATTTGATCTTGCAATCATTTTGTAATTCAAAGTTCCAAAATATTACTGAGTTACGGTTCACAAACACTTTAAAACAGAAAGAAAAACACTTGTTTACAAGGACAGACAATAGACGAATCTGAATATTTTCACGACAAAATATGAAGATTTTAAACCAAACTGCGGCATGAAATTTCGCACGTTGAGTTTATAGTGAAGTCATCTTTAAATTTAAGCAGAAACTAGCTGACATTTGAGGATAGTATATTCAATTCAGTCACACAAACTCTCACAGAATGGATGTAGAGCATTTTGGGATCATATCCTTTATTCATACAAATTACAAGTACACACAGTGTGTGTGAGTGTGTGTGTGTGTGTGTGAGGGTGGGTGCGCGCGCACATCCAAAAGATGTTTTCGTACATGACAAACTCTTTATTGTGAAGGGACTTATAGTACTTAGCCAAATGGCAGCTTATAACAAAGCCTCTTAAAAAAAAGGGGCCGTCCTCTGTCAACAAAAGTAACATGTTCGGAGAACAAAAAGTCAAAATGCGGGGTGCTGCGGCCGGGGAAAAAAAACACGCCCAGCAGCCTCCACTCCCCCATGGCAGGGAATGACAAAGTAGTGTCTTGCTTTAACCTCGGGTTAAAGCCTAAGCGCAAACCAGATCCCCTAACAGTCTGGTTGGTAGATGGTGCTGTGTTTAGCCCACGACATGGGCTGTGGATCCATGCCCATGTCTGTCCGTCTCCTTCGGTCTTACGAGCTGAGGAGGCCTTAATCGTGTTTGCCCTTTTCCTTAGGCGTGCCTTCGTTCCAGGCCACATAAACAAACAAAGCCAAAACCACATGCACTGCAAGCACTGCAACAATGGCTGCATAGAAGTAGCTGTCAGAGCTTGACATCTTCATCGAACCTGGGAAGAGGAGGAGGAGGAGGAGGAGACCAGTTAATCATCACAGTGCCAGAGGTGCACGGGGATAGACACTCATGTGGTTAGTTTATCTATATATAGTTTCTCAATCAAATTTTCAAGAAATCAATAGCTTGTTCATCAATTAAAAAGGAAGAATACTAGTATATATGATATAATATAATACAATTTTATTGCCCGATATTAGCTTTTCATAGATGTATTGGTATCTTCTATTAGAGAGGAAGTTAAAGAAATATGACAAGAAATGGGGGGGGAGAGAGAGAGAGAGAGAGAGAGAGAGAGAATTATTACATAGTCTAACACAAAACACGTTTATTTTTCAAACCATTATGTAAAAAAAATTAAATAAAAAATAAGCAGCTGATACATTGTAATTGGATTTTCAAAATAAACTTTTCACAGCTGCCACTGCCCTGCAAACACGGCCGGCGTAGTGACGAGCTTTACCCTCAAAGATGTACGCCTTCGATGCGAAGTAGAGTCCAATTGGCAGGGTGACCATCAGGATAGTGAAGAACAGCAGTGTCTTGAGGGCTGAAACCAGGGAGCTGTCATTTCTGCAGAGGAGTACAAGTTCATGAGTCAGCCGAGATGCAACAAGACAGTGACCTTACTGTTAAGGAGCAACGCGACTCTCAACGTGCTGACAACCACTGATGTGGGGATGTCCCACGGGTTCCAGAACTACGCCACATTAAATAAAAGTCTTTTGTAAACTTCTGCACATCGTTATTCAGCACCGAGCCGAACGGAGGGGACGGAGTCTTTGAGGCCAGTCGCCACTCCACAGACGGAAAGCTAGTAAGCTAAGCTAGCATGCTACCTAGCTAGCTGGCTGGCTAACGCTAGCTGTTCGTTTAAGGTAACCGACTGTTTTCTCACCCTCTGAAATAAGGCGGCGGCCCGGCTGCGGCGTCTGAAGTTGCTCTGACAGATCCGTCCATTGCTGGGCTGATGGGAGGTGAGACACAGATAAATCGGTAAATGTAATCGGTTAATGCAAGCGTTTCCCTGTCTGTGTTGTGCTGTCACCGTTGCAATCCCTTCTTCCGCATGGGATCATGGGGCCGTCACATGACGAGGTTTGACGCCAATTAGTCTCGCGAGGCCAGACCTTATGTCAGTTAGTCAAACTCTGGTTCATTTTCCTGCAGAAATAAAATGGTATTTATGGTCTCCTTTGTTTGTGGAGTTTCCTGTAAGGGCTTTGTGTAATTTGCAATTGTATAACCAGTGGAAGAGGAAGTGTTCAGATCCTTTTAAGTATTTGTACAACAATTTGAAATACTCCGTTACAAGTAAAGGTAAATCATTCAAAAGCTTAACTAAGTAAAAGTAAAGAAGCATTATTAACAAAATGTAAGCAATCAAAAGCACAAAAATACACACTATATATATACATACTATACACACAAGTTATATTATTGTAGCATATTTTAATATTGCAGCTGTTTATTTGCACCGCTTTAATATACTCTACTGCTGAACTGTGGTGGAGTGTAACTAAGTGTACAAACTTGTACTTTACTTGAGTTTTATGCTATTTTATACTTTTCAGATCACCATTTTTTATACCCTTCCTGTCCAGTGAAAACCATGTATCCAAATTTGGTAATTCTGAATATGATTTTTTGGGGGGATAAACTAAAGGATTAAGTGGTGCTTTATGGGTTGGAAACATTCTCTTACTTCCTAAGCTAAATAAATGATCTCAAACCCCTCTTGGATGAGCTGGAAAATGCATCGTCACAAAGCACAGGGTTGTTTTTCTCATGAAAGCTTGACTCTTTAGAGATACGTGGTTCTCACAGGACAGCGACACTACACACATATTATGGTTTTATAGAATATGATGGATTGCAGTAAAATGCCACACACATTAATGCAGAAGTAATATGAATCCAAAAACATCAGATATAACAGTAAAACACAGACAGGGTCCAGTTTACTGCAGAATGGCTACTTTTGATACTTTAAGCACATTTTGCTGATAATACTTACATACTTTTACTTAAGTAAGGGTTTGAATGTAGGACTTATACTTGTAGTGGAGTATGTTGTGTATGTGTGGTATTAATACTTGTTCCTTAAGTAATTTGTATAAAACTTTTTCTACCACTGCTGTTAAATAGTTTTATTTTTAAAAATGCATAATATTTTTAAAAATGCATCATATTTTTAAGAAGATCGTATGTTTTGTATGTAAAATCGTAATTTACAAAGTAACTAGAATAGCTTGCAAGTAAAGGAAGAGGAGCCTCTGAAATGTAGTGGAATAAAAGTAAAGAGTAAATATACTTAACATTTATTCCATTAACTTCTAACATCTGTTAGATTCTTATGAAACTGTACTACATCCTGGAAAACATTCTTTTTTACAAATTCAAGCATGAGTTGCATAACCAAGAAGGCCCAAAAAATGTCTTTTTCTTATTTTTAAGGCTTCTCACTGCCATTTAACTTACATAAAGTAGCAGTTAACTTTCTTTTATTTTGCCAGATTCTTTTCTTTTTCTTTTTTTCACATCCGCTTTACGTCTGTTTCTTTGTCATGTTGTTTTGCAATGATTTAATCAGGAAAGTAGATGTTTCGATCAATTTTGAATTGTGGTAGGTTCTCTAACTCTAGATCAAATCAACATCAAATATTCATTTAGTTCAACTTTGAGACGTTTTTAGAAATGCAAAGGATTTCTTTTCCAGTTTCGCAGTGTTTGTGAATCTTCTTAAGAAAAGGATAAAAAGTTTTAAAGGTTTTTTTTAGGTTAAAACATATGCTTCCTCACATTAAATAAAAAAGTTTTATAATTTTCCATTCATATTCTGACATCGCTGTCCATTTTTCCGTTCCCATAACCAGGATCTAAAAATAAAAGTAAAAATAATAGGATGGATTTAAACATGTAAGTTTATCACAAATTTATTACAGTCTTGACATCATGTTCCCCAGTGGCTTTACATGTACTAGAGTATTTGTTCAACTGCAGATGTAACATAGAGCCATTAAATCCATTTTGTGGCGCCTACATTTAGTGTTGTGCGCTGACTGTGTCTCTGGTTGAAGACTCCCTGGCTGAGTGTCAAGGAGTGGCACTTTCTGCTCCAGTTGGCTCTGTTCTCACCGGTCCCATGCTCAGCAGGTTCCCCGAAACACATTTCATTTGAAGACTCACAAAGGGGACATGCCAGAACCACTAAGAACAATCCAGCGATGTGTGCTCAAAATAATAATTTCGCTTTCCGTGGCAATTTCACTCCCGAGTAGTTATTCCACAAAAAGCCCAAGACGTCAGTGATTCTGTAGAAGCAGAGGATTGTCGTGGTGAATCACACTATTCTCGAATTTGCTGCTGGATGAACCACAGAGAGCAATTTAAAAAATGATTTTCTGCCCTTTTTGTTTTTGCTAGATGTCGCATGTTTGGAGACAGATAGGGGAGAAGTTTTTAGTACAGTGTCCCTCAAACAATCCTTCACTTACAGCAACCCACAGATCATGTGTGTACAGGCCTGTTTGTAACACTTTAAACCAAATATATGTAGTGTCCATCAGCACCCTATGTAGACATCACAAGTACAGATTCTATACCTCTGTCATTATAAGTAAGACATTTTCCAGAGGCATTGCACCTGCTGGTATTATTGTTAATAGGCTTTGCTGTTAGAAACTTAAAGGTAAAACACAATTGTATCTCAAAAAACAACATAATGAGACCAGGAAATAAGCAAAGTTTTTTCTGAATGCATGCAATTGGATTGATTTTGATTTAAAGGGATTGCAGGTACATTTTATCTCACTTTAAAACAAGATATTGATTAAAATCAAATACTTTTTATATATTTATAAGAGCCAAGGCACTTTATACTGTATGTTAGCTTTTAAAATCTAATCTCATCCCAAAAGTAACTATACCCCTTTTCCTAATTCTAATTATCTTAAGGTAATCATTAGAGCTAGCAATAAGTCAAACATAAACAGTGATCTCTTTTCATAAACAGGTCATCGGAATAATTTACAAAGTAAAACAAACAACCAAAAATTAATTGGATGGTTTATTGCCGTGAGCTTTGGGAATAGAGCCCGTGCAGTCGCTGGCCGCACATGCTCACCCCGTCATGGTGGGATTATGAGTTTAATAAAACAACTGCCTCTAAAATTGGACGTTGACAAAAGCCGTGTTCTCGTGGAATGACTGTGTAGATCTGGTCAAGGGGTCTTCTGTTGCATGTTCAATACTAAATTGTCTTTCCTCATGGATCCTGACCTCATGCCCTTTTGAAAGTATTTCCCATGGCTCGCTACGCCTTTTGCATTCCACGTGTCACCAGTGCTCCATGTCAAACACGAGGCACCCAACACTCCACACCTGTTGTTTTGACCAAGCGACAGTGTCCTTCAGGAAACATTCAAAGTGTTGTAATGGAGAGCTGTTACTGTAAATGAAGTTTCCAGTAAAAAAAAGATTTCCATGCTATTCATGGCTTTGTCATTCGCTGCATTTACAACTGCTGATAATACTGAGAGGACTACGCTGCATTTATTTAACAACGAGAGGTACTACTTGCTTTTCAGATTAAGATTTTACATTTTAAAAAGAAAGTTTTCTGACAGGAAGCCTTTGGGAAGTCAGGTGAAGAAGTATAAAGAGCGACAAAGTCCATGTAGGGAGGTCAGTATGAATAAGTGCATCAAACTCCGAACTTTCACCCCGCGGACTGCCCTTTGAGTCCTGCATGAAATGCATGATCTCTTCACAAACCTAACCCTGGCGTGATTGGCTACCGCAGCGTGACATCGGGTTGCATTTCTCCAAAAGTTGATTCTGTTTTAACTTTCCCCTGCAGGCCACTGTGGGGGTTTTTTTCTGACACTCCCTGCAGCCCACACCACCACAGTTTTCGCCACAGCGCTTGATTGTATCTGAATTTAGCCCTAAGCAGATATTTACCCTCTTTAGTTTTTGTATTTGGGGCACAAAACAGCCACATTAACCAATATTTCATGATTAAAGCACAGATAAGATTAAGTCTTAAAAATGAATCCAAGTATGTGTAGCAGAACATTGATTATTTTCTTCTTTCCTGCCCAATTAATCTTCTCACAACCCGCCAGATTAATCTTGTGACTCTTTGGAGGGGGCCTGACCCATAGGTTGGGAACCGCTGAACTAATCAGTTGAACTGTATATAAAGCAGTTAAAAGTAGATCTACCTCAACCAGCTAAACATTAGAATTCCACTTACTATACACACTGTTGCATTATATTAACAACTGAATAATGTAATACGAATATTATCCACAGGTTCCATTTTTCAGTGAATCAACTACTTATGTTTTTTGGTACTTTAAGTTTATATTGCTGATAATACTTCTGTACTTTTTAACTGCAGGACCTTTGCCTGTAATAAAATATTTTTACATACATTCATACTTTTACTTAGTACTTTTTCCACCACTGGCAAGAGGTTAATGTCAACAAACAAAGAGCATGGGAACTTATTGCCAAAATAACTTTTATAAATTTATCTACAATCTCCTCTGCATAACACAGTCTAAAAATAAAGTAAATCAAGAAGATCTGACACAAATCATCAACATCATCCCCATTTCCTGCTCTCATTGGCTTCCTTGGACCCACGATACCTAAAACCTCCTGGTAGATTTGTGACCCACAGCCCATCGAGACATGTAGGAACACATTATATGCATGAGAACACAGGCAGTGCTAAACCCAATGCACAAATCCATTAGGAGACTTGCTACTGGGGCAGCAGGCCTACTGTGAGACACCACTTCTATAAAATTCAACGGCGTGCAAGAACTGTTGAAATTTCTTCGTGCAAAGAGGGTAGTTACGTCTGGCTTCATCCAGTGGGTGAAAAAAACCATTTCATTCTACTGTTAGGGCATTTAATGCCTCATTCCTCATTCATTTTGTGTTCTCCACATTTGCGGCAGTGTTCTGCTGTTGTGGAAATAATCTTTATCTCCCACAAATGAGAATTTGTGTCTTCAAGGCCTCTCCCACTCACATACCACTGTGGTGGGGAAGAAAATAAGCAAGTGAAAACATGGCTGTGCAGGGAGTAGAGTATCATGTCCTCAGACAAATTCAGGTTTACGCCTCGCTCTGCATGTGCTTGGCCCAGTTTGGCCAATACATTTTCAGTGCCATGAAGTGGATGCTGCAAAGGGCGCGACAGATAGCTGAGATATATTTACAAAAAAAACAAAATAATACATCAATACCTGCCTTATACTTGATATATGACAATAGAAGTATATCATTTATGATATTAAATATGGACATAACCCTACATGACAGTACATAGTGTTTTATAGCGTAGCAGACTTGGCTGTAGAAACCTGAGACAAAGCAGCCACAAAAGCAAAAGCACAGAGTGACAGAGAAGCAGAGCCACATGCATATGTGAAATTGGCAAAGTAAAGTAATTTTACAGCATAGGACGGTATGGATAGTTCATGCTGTCCTTGAATGTACCCTAAGAGTACTGCCTTTCATATTAAATCACAGTAAAATGACAGCCAGTGGGTGGATAGACTAGTCATTTTAGCTTTTCATCCTGGACTCTGCATTGTATTTTTGATTTATCTACTGAGCAGTATGAGTTGTGTCACAGGCTTTTCTATCAATTTCTTTAGTGTAAAAACTTTTATTTTTTAAAGATACTATATACCTTGGTAGTCCAGCCACAAGTTATCCAACATTGGTAGATTTCTTACAAAATACAACACTTTTTCATGGTTTTTCCCATCTGTCGGGTTTTGTACGGATGAAACAAGCACAGACACAATGTGTTAATTAGAGGTTCTGGTAGGCAGATTTTCTTGTAAACCTTCAGACACAACCAGGCTAGCTGTTTCCCCCGGATTCCAGGGTGTGTACTGATATTATTGTTTGACTCTCATAAAAAAAAGCATATTTCCCAAAATGTCTTAGATACTATACAAGAGAGGGGGATAAAAAAATACAAATAAGAAGAGCAGGGAAAGGAGAGAATGAGGAGAGGAAGAGGGATGACCCTGTCATTAGTCTGTGACTCTTTGGTGTGCGGTAGAGCCGACACTGTCATCTCCCCTCGAGCCCGTTTAGCCACTCATCTGTAGCTGACCATGCACTGGCATGTGGGCTGCTTCTTTCTTCCACATCATGTCTTAGCAAGCGGAAGTGAACAGTTTTGTGCCATTTTGCTGCTCTGAAACTTGACAGCACCTGGCTCTACAAGACAGCTTGAGTCTCCCTGTACTGATCCGAGATCCACCCTGGTTTCAGATTTCTATTCCTTCATCTATAATCGTCTACTGAGGGTTTCATTTTGCCATCAGGCAGCCTATTCAAGCTTGTAGCTGCAGCAAAAGACAGCAGATCACAAAAATCTAATGAAAATACGCTGAGAATATTTATGAATCCTTTGAATTAGACATTGGGAATGTGTAATCTCTTTAATATTCCAGTACCAGTGCATCATATCAAGAATGTGTCACATTGACATCTTGGAGCCCTCCCTGTTAGGTGAACCGCTCATAGTTTGTTTGCTGGGTGGAAGTTACGCTGCGAGGCTGTCAGAGCTCATCTTGACTAGGGTGACATGCGCTCGGGCACACTTGCACTATCGAAAAATCACATCTCTGGCTCCTGATGCGTATCATGTCCCTCAGGCATTTAATAAACAAGAAAGCTAGCTTTGTTTATCATCGGCTCTTCCCCTTTCAAGACTTCTTCAATTTCTAAATCATTCAGAATCTGAAAGGGGACGCCTCGGGCTTTGAACCTTTAGTCCAATAAATGTATACATGCGATAGTTGAAAAGGTTTGTTTACCAAGACAACTGGCTGTAAACTGTAAGAATTACATTTTACAAAAAGGCACGCCTTTTCTTCCATTCACACACATAGCTCGTTGTGATTTTGGTTGTTTTTTTCTTGAATTAAAACTGGAGCTTCCACAATCTTCCCAGTGTGTTTTGTGAAGGCGTCGTTGCTCAGAAGACAAGCCTGAGGGTGAAACAGCATAGTGAATTCATACAGCCTGCATTCCCAGTGAGAGGTAGACTGAGATATTCATGCACACTACGGATGAAATATGGGATGCAAACTTCACCATAGCCATTACAGAAACTATGTGTTTCCGGCTTGGCACCTACCCAACTTTTAATACTCTAAGTCGCTGCAAGCAATGGCGTTTAAGTCAATACTGAATAAATAAATAGGCCTATGAAATAAGTAAATATGACAATTAAATAAATACTGAAATAAACTAATGGGACAATGAATATATAAATAAATGTAAATATAAAGATAAAAATATGTCTATATAGTTCAATAAATATATAAATAGATTTTTATTTAAAAATTATGTTTTTTAAAGGCTTTTATTCATTTATTTATTTCATTTTCCTATATTCGAATGAATGGGGCGTGGTTATCTCAGATTCAGAAACAAACAACAACATAAGAACAGCACTCTTGTTCCACACTCCAGTCCAGTTTGTGGCGGTTCTTAATATACATCCATGTAATGCACCCGTGGATGTATAATAAGGTTCTCCTTTCCTACCTGTCCTCAACAGCTGTTGTCTCAGTGTCCATAGAAACGGTTACTGTACAGTTGAATAACTAAAACACATAAAAAGGACTGATAAAAGAACTGTAATTTATAGATGCCAATTTAATACATAGCATGTGATCATGAAACTGACACATAAGATTTTATAAAATGTTTCACCTGCCCTTGCTTGCTCAAGCAAACAGCAGGTTTTAGTTTTAATTTAATGACAGTTACCTCGAAATGCATTTAAAAGTGCATGTCAGTTGCAAAATGCATGACAATCTAGTGCAAAATGCATAACATGAACAAAAGCCATGAAGAGAGGAGACACGGGTTCTTCAACAGTATGCGGAGACCTTCAATGTTAATGTTCTCCCATGCGGTCTCATAATCCACAATGCTCCACACCTTGGAGTCAGTCTGGATGTCAAAGTGCTTGACCCACGCGAGGACCTTCCACATGGCTTGGTTGACGTCAAGTGCGCCGACATGAAAGACATTTGAGAGGCATCACAAACCAGATTTGTTGAGGGTCAAATGAAGCTAAAGAAAACACACACATACCACTAGCAAGTCCAGGGTAAGCTGACGGTCACTCGCTTAGCTTGGTGTGATCTAGTGGCAGATACCAGCAGTGATTTCATGGTGAAGAGGGTGTGGAAAGATGAGCAGCTTATCAAAGAAATCAAGGCCAATTGTTGATGAATTCTACTTTTGCACATACATTCATGTTTTCCTAGGGAGAAAATAGACAAGAAAAAGTGACATATGTATACTAGTAGTATTAACAAGTAAACTACAAATACAACAATCTAAAAGAACTGCACTACAAGTATACGTTTTTAGATCAAAATACCACTTACAGATGCATTATTAGTCAAATGTACTTAGAGAATCAAACGTACTCGTGTTGCAGAAAAAATGGCTCGTGACTGATATATTATAATATATTTAATCATTGGGTTGTTATTACTAATGCATCATTGCTTAAGCAGCATGTTACTTGTGTCTGTACTTAAGGTGGAGCAATTTTAACTACCTAATATACTATAAAGTAGTTTCATCCAGTGGTTCCCAACCAAGGTGTCCTCAGGGTCAAAAGATACATTTGACTGTTCTTGAAGTTATTTATGATTTTTTTGGTGTTTTTTTTATTTAAGTTTTGAGTCTTTAGCAGTTATTTAAATATCCCCAAATTGTACTTAATGACAGAACTTGAGTAAATATAATTTTAATTCCCACCACTGCCTTCTGAAGAGTGAAAAAGCTTTGTTAGTTCACATAAAACATTTTAAGAGGGAGACGTTCGTTATAAATCTGACATAGTCTGCTCATACTTAATTTATAAAATTACATGAATGATTATCTATTCATTTATATTAAAACCAGTGACACCATCACTGTAAATACATCCTTTATTCAGGTCAACAAGCAAACAAAAGGTCACTCACACATCAAATTTTCCTAAATGTTTGCTGTATTTCAGAAGTAAAACGTCCTCACATGCCATTATTAAATAGTGGAAAAGTAACTTTAGAACATTCACTTTACTAATGTGCATAAATTGATAACACCTCATAATTGCTAGCATACTCTAGGCGCTGCTTTATATTGCCTAGTGTATTAATCCAGTTCATTAGCAACATGCTAATGCTACCCGAAGTAGGATGGCAGTCTTATGCTGTGTCTGAAATTGCGTACTTCTGTTAGTACACTTACATGCAGTATACTATGAACACTTCCTGTTAAAATGACTTTTGTAGTGCGTTCAGTTTCACAGGTAGTGTTGTCTCAAATTGAATACTGCTGTTGTGCGCAACCTTTGACCGCGTCTTCTTCTTTTTAACAGTGGATTGCCACACGCCGAAACTCACAAACTCATCAACTCAATTTATTCAGCCCCCCGGTTCATCCACATCACAACCACTTCTTTTGGTTGTTTGTGTCTGGCGTGGTTAATTTTCTACTAGTTATTCCACAGAAATCTGGAAGGGACAACCTATAGTTTGAAATATCTGCGACCAGACTCTAGTTGGGCAGCACTCATCCTCTTTGAAGTGCAAGGCACACGCTAAAGTACTGC
Source organism: Nannoperca australis (assembly GCA_036023655.1). Classification (NCBI taxonomy): domain Eukaryota; kingdom Metazoa; phylum Chordata; class Actinopteri; order Centrarchiformes; family Percichthyidae; genus Nannoperca; species Nannoperca australis. Next base: position 1,743 of record JAVQJD010074422.1, on the reverse strand, counting down.
CTCCCCACGCAGGTAAACCTGCTCCCTCGTCTCTTCTTATGGACAAAATCTCCTTTTGAAATGTCCGTCGGGTGGAAAGCTGTGAAACTACGAATACAGCGGTTTGTTTAGAGTTAGAACAAAAAGGGAAACTACTACAACATACCCGACTGCTCTTGGACTCTGCCATTGTTTAGACTGAGAGTTAAGCTAGTGCTCAGACCGGAAGAGAGTTGTCCCGACATCCGGTTTGCGTTTGTGATATTTTGACATTTCACAAATTTTCTTCTTCGTGTTAACTGGCATTTGGCAAACCAGCTTAGAAGTGCATTACCGCTACAAACTGAACTGGAGTGTGGAACGAGAGTGTGGTGTTCTCTTGCTGTTGCTTTGGTCTGAATCTGTAATAACCCCGCCCCATTCATTTGAATATAAGAAAAGTAAATAAAAAGAGCTGGGAAATAAATGTGACATTAGAAAATAAAAAGTCCCCTGAAATAAATAAATGTGACATAAAAAAATAAAAGTCCCCTGAAATAAATAAACGTCATTTTGAAATAAAAACCTATTTACATGTATATATTGATTGCCCCATTTATTTATGTCAGTATTTATTTCATAACATGTTTATTTATTTCATATATTCCTTTTTTAAATTTTAATATTGACTTATACGGCATTCCATACTTCATAACTGAGCCAAGCATTTCATAAAAAGGCCTCCGTTGATTGCAGTGAAGGACAACAACCAACCATTAGACTTTTTCTTCATTAATGCTGCATTTAAAGTGAAACTACACCACCTGTCATGTGACAACATGTGAGTGTTGATGGTATATTGAGTCATTTGAAGAAATACATCCCTCAGTTCATGCTACATTGGCAGTTAAAACATTTTCACTGCCGTCATAGTGACGTAGATGGAGGCCCGGAATAATTACAGGCTTTTTAAGCTTGGATTTCTAGTCCCAGCCTGTAGGGAGCATGGGGGCATGTTGTCGCTCAAAAACAAAACTTGTTCTCTTAACTTGTAAACTAGCCACGCTTCCAACAGCAGAAATGGAGATGATTTAATGGACAAGGATACATTTACAGGGGTGTTTTGGCTGACGTGGATAGGCTAGGCTGGTCCCACAGGCTGGGGCCGTGGTGGACTAATGCTGTAATATAGAGGGACAGTCAGGAGAAACTGTGTAAACGTTAAGCCTCTTTTGAAGCCGACTAAATAACGAGCAGCTAACTTGCTCAGAGGGGTTAGATGCTCGCGTGCAATGCATCCCGGTACATATAGGTACTGCCGGTATGGCTCAGCGAGCAGGACAACATAGCCCTGACTGAGGAATGTATTTCTTCAAGTGACTCAATATACCATCAACATTCAGTGGACCGACACATGGCAGGTGGTGTAGTTTGCCTTTAAGAGTGCAGAGACACATTGGGAATAAAAAAATCCCCATTTACTTTATTTTCACTGTGTTGTTGACATACTCATAATCATTCTGTCCAAATAGGCAGTGAGTCATTCTTGTGCACATGATGTACACGTGCTGGGATGTGCCTTGAATAGTGAAGTCTCTGATCCAAATAATACGCTAAACGGTATGTATGACTCACAGTACGAAGGATTTTAGGGAAGTTACTCCCAATGTTCAATTCAATTCAATTCAATTCAATTTTATTTATATAGCGCCATATCATAACAAAGTTATCTCAGGGCACTCAATCACATGGAGCCGGTCGAGACCAACTTCCACACACACAAAG
>JAVQJD010074403.1:0-24629 GCA_036023655.1 Nannoperca australis | reverse complement strand
GTCCTGGGGCTTTGGGGGAAGCCGGCCTGTGCTGTTTTGTCATTTAAAGATGTTTACTGTTATTTACACACTGCCCCCCCCCCCCCCACACACACACACACACACACACACACACACACCTTTTCCAGTCTTCTTCTCACTCTCTCATTTGAACGTCACGGTGGCCCATCTCCACATGCTGAGTGGAGCTCATATCTCACACTGTTGCACCTGCAGCTTTGGTGTTGCCTCAGCCTGAGCTCCAGCTATCTGTTGCATCAGCAGCATGGTTGTAATAGTCCTGACCCCCGTGTAGAGTGTAGTGGACTGGGGAGAAAGTGCAGTGGATAAGAGAGGGTTCAGGAAAGACAGAAAGACTTAATGATAAATTGTCTCCACCATATTAATCATGTCTGATCTCAATGGTTTATTAATCATGAACAGCTCTATGGTCACTGCAACTCTCCCTCGCATTGTCAAACAACAGTTCACCCTCCACTTAAAGGAAAGATCCTCCCGACACCTCTTTGACATTGTTTTAACCAACAGCTTTTGGCAATGTGCCTCACATTCATGCGGATAACTGGCCAAGAACACACACAAGGTGTTGTCGTGTTGAGATGTTTCCAACGCAGCTACAATAGTTAGGTATGAGAAGCATTTTCAGCTATGTCAGTCATCAGTGGCAAACTCCAGGTCTACCAGTGCCAGCCCCACATAATAAATTAACAAGGGCTTCTATCTTGAACAGCATGTTTTATAGATTTTCAGCAATCAGCCAGAAGAAAATTTGGCTTGATTTGAACTTGATTGCCTCTGCACTCCTTTTTTTCTTTTACTTGCTTTTTTCTCTCTTTTGCTAGCAGCATTTGTAGTCAAACAATAAATGGAACAAAATTCACAAAACTAGCCAAAAACTAAATATTTTGTACACCAATCTCCATGCATAAAAATAGAGGATCCTTGTTTTAAAAAAGAAATGTGAAGAACTTTCCTCTGACTTCACAGAGCACAGCAACAGATCTCCTTAAGGTACCTAACAACCTAAAGCAGGTGCTTGCTCAGTATTAATCCTCTTAAGATGTCAGTGCTGCCTTTGACACCTTCCGTTTTCCAACTTTAATTTACTGCGTTTAGCTCTGGAAGGCTGCTTCATCTCTTATTTTTCCAAGCCTTCTTCCTCCTGAATGAAAGACAGTTCATGCCATCGCTCAGTGGCCATCCCATGTGTGATGTCACAAGGCTCAATTCTTTTTTCTCTGCACACGCTTGAAAGTACAAACATACTGTTACCATTTTATCCAGGATGTCTCCGAACCTTTTAAGTTGGCCAACCCCAGCTCCAGCTCTGGGTTGATTTTTAGCAGCAACACGACCATGAGGATTGTTTTCTTTTGGGAAAAGCAGTAGAATTTAGGACATTATATTAGAGTGATACATGGACAGCTGTGGCTCAGGGGGTAGGGCAGTTCTTAAATAATCGCAGGGTTTAGGGTTCAGTTCTGCACAGGAGGTCCTTGTACCATGCATGGTAGCTCTGTTGCCATCTGTGTTTGAATTATACAACTATAATTAGTTATAATACAGTAATAGCATATCAATGTAATCTAAAGCATTTCTGAAGGAAATCGAGAGAACAAAGCTGAACAGAGCACATGTAACTGAAACTCAAGTGTTTTCTGTTTGTTCTGTGGGTTCGCAGGAGTCTGGTATATATTAAAGTACTGTTGCTGCTTACTCTTGATCTGTCAGCTTGGAGTGCACATCTCCTGCTGTAAAATGCATGAAAACAGTGGCAGTGAGGGAGTTTATGCTAGGTAAATAGTGATAAAGAACGAATCTCCAGCTACCCTGCAGTTGCGCTCGTTCATTAAAGGGAAACCGGGATGCCTTTCGTATACACACACACACACACACCTAAACATACAATACACACAGCGCACAGTAATGCACACATGTCCTCCAGCTCTTGCAAACGAGTTTAAGATCGTTTTGTCAGCTGAGTCTTGGCACATGATGCAGTGTTTCTTTTTTATCCTTGTCACGCTGAAACATTTCTAATCAGTCTTCCGCTGCTGAAGGCTTTAGTTCTGAATGTGATGCTGGGTTAAATCCCCAAATAAGAAGCAGCTTGACTTGACTTCAGTTGATCAAACACTCACTCAAAATGAAAAAGAAAGAAGGCTTTTACATATTCAGTTGCAGAAATACTGTATATAAGGTAGAAGTAATGGCGTGGGTTTGCTTTTGTGTTCTTTTAGTTTCTTTGATAAAACTGCCTGAACTTATATTTCTCCCCAAATTGTCTGCACTTAAGACAGTCTTTGGAATTTTGTATTCAACATTGCTTCGGGGTGCAATCAATATATCTATGCTGTTGACCTTTGGATGGTCAACTCTGCTGGCAGTCAAATTCTACCTTACCCGAAGGGTCAAGCACTGCTGTCGCTGCGCTGTGTCTGGATAAGACTCAGAGTGGGTTAATCACTCACCTAACAATACACACAGATTAACATGGCAGGGCTGCTGTGTTAATAATCACACGTGCATGCATACACAATGCATGCGTGCCCATGAACACACCTACAAACTCAGCACAAACACAAACATGCAAATGCCTGAGGCGCACATGCCCTCAGTGACCGACCGGTAGTGACGCAATCATGAACTGTGCGTGACTCCAAATGTTGTGCTAGGTTTGCTCTCGTCTACCTGTGGGTCCGTGGCTCTCAACACTCCACAGCTCAGGCAAGAATGTAGTCCTGTTTGAAGCCTCGACTGTGAACTAACACAGTTTAACTTTGCATTCGCTCTGTTTAGAGATTGGTTTCGGCAAGATTTATGAAAACCAGATTCTTTGTTTTCACATGCCATAATATTTTCCACAGCCTCGATAGCGGCTGCAGCAGATGCTCGTGCCATGCTGGGAGGCAATCTGTTGTGCTGTGTGCCGTGACTGTTTAGAACAAGCTGAATCACTGTATACTGCCAGAACTTGTTGAGTCACCTCTCTCCTCTTCTTTCTCTCTCTCTCTCTCTCTCTCTGTCTCAGGTGGTTCCAGAAAGTGGGTCGGTAAATGGCAAAGGCAAAGCACAAATGGATGACACCCACACGGCAGCAGAGGAGGATGAGGAAGAGGAAGGCCACATACCTCAAAAACAATCTCCCCCCATCAACCACTCGCTCACCCACAACATGGCTTTGGACCAATGCAGAAGGCCAGCACTTGTTAAAAGAGAGCCCGGGGTGGAGCTGACCAGCACTGGCTCTTCTGTGACTTTTCAGAATGGTTCTGCTGAGAATCTGACAAAACCCAACGGTGCAAATATGACCACTGGGTCACACTCTGATCTGAAGTCTGCATTTAAAAGGACTATGATTGCATCAGAGCCTCAAAGGACTATAATAGCTGCAACCCCTAAAGACTGCTCTGAGAATGGACCCAAGACTTCTCCGGGTGACATGTCAGTTCCGCTAAAAAAGATCAAACTGGAGGAGCCGTGGACGTGGGTCACAGAGGCCACCACGCAGCTGAGTGACGAAGAGGAGGTCTGTGAAGACCCGCTGTCCACGCTGGCGGCGGTGGTGTGTCTTTCTGTCACTGAGAGGAAGGGACTGGAGGAGGAACTTTTCAGCTCACGTTCTTCCATTGTTTGCTCCATCAAAACAGAGCCACCAGATTTGCACTTCATCAAAAAAGAGCCCGAAGACTTAAAGAATGACGCGTGTCAGAAAATCACTCCAGTTATCCTGCAAAAGACTCCCCAGCCTATCAAAAGTGAACCCCCTCCAAGTGTCTTGCTACCAAGCGTGCAGTTTTTGGCAGAGAAGAGAAATCTTAGTTTTGATCAGGCTATTGCTATTGAAGCCTTGACTCAGCTGGCAGCTATACCTCAAAGCACCCCAGGGTCCATCAAAGCTGAAAGTAAGTGTGAACATCCCATTTGTCCCGCTGCCCCATTTTCAACCTCCAGTGCAAATACAACCCTGCAAGAAGCCAAACCCACTGCAGCTATCCGCTACAACAAAGTCTCGGTCATCAGCTCACCACTGCACCAGACGTCAGTCATACGCCCTCCTGTGGCCAGACAAGGCAATGTCATCCAGTGCTCCCCGGGGTCGAGCTCTAACACAAAGCTGTCTCTGCAGGACCTCTTAGAGGCCAGCGCAGACAGTGATAAAGCACCCTGCAGGAGGACAGAGCAGAGCTTTGGTTCTCATGTCTTCAAGTCGGAATGCAGCTATAAAGATCCCACTGACATGAAGTTCAGTAAAGATCACGAGCAGTTGTATGGGCGGGACAGAGACGGGGCTGTTGGTAAAACGAGGAGAAACAGAGATGAGGAGGAGGTGGCAGCTCAGTTGGCAGACCTGGCCTTCATCATCCAATCCCGACACACCCAGCAGTCAGAGAACAACCCTCCGAGGGGAACGCCTGTGTCGGCCATCAAATACAACTACAACTCCCAGCTACCCCCCAGTCAGAAAAATACCCCCGTAAAAAAAACAAAAGCCACGCCTTCCAAGCCCAGAAAGAAGAAGATAAGTGATGGACTACAGGAGGGAATCAACTGCAGGACCCCCCTCTCAAAACGCATGCCGAATGGTGAGACGTCCAACAGGAGCAGAGGCAAGAAGATTCTCCCGCAGGGGAAATCAGGCCTTCACCACAAGAAGAACCTGTTTCTGCCTCAGGCCCAAATTGACCTGAAGAGATACTTGGCTGAGGCTCAAGAGGAAAGGAGGCAACTCATCCATAACATTGCACACAACGCACACAATACAGCCCTCTTAGGGCCGCAGACTCAGAACTACAACACTCTCACAAGGATCAACCACACTCACAGTCAAGGAAACCAGCCATGGTTCCTTTCAAATGGTCCAATCCACCAACACAATCCCTGCAATGGTCATGCTGCAGGGCCGGGGCAGGAGTGTGAAAGGCATTTGTTATCTCAGGTAGCGCAGCCCTGTGGTGGGCTGCAGCACGGTGCTGATCCTAACACCAGCCCAGCCAACACCACTTTCTACAGCCATCCCACTGGGCACCATGGTCTGGCTAATGGCTTCTCAGGGGCTCGGCAGTCCCCCCCTCCGAGCCAGCAGGGCTACTACAAGCTGGAGAGGTCAGGACCTGTCACTGTCCTGTCCACGGCTACTGATGGGGACCTGGGCCACTCTGCAGAGTCAACTCCATCCAAGAACAGCGTCAACAGCTTTCTGGAGTCTCCTATGAGTTTTCTGGATACCCCGATCAAGAACTTGCTCAATACACCTTCCAAAAAACTGGCTGATCTTCCATCCTGTCAATGCATGGGTGAGTTGAATACATAAGATATATTCCACCTTGTGAATAAATCTGCCCCAAAATGTGATTTTGAGTAAAAACTGACTGGCTTTCAGTCTCTCTCTCTACTGCAAACACACACACACACACACACTAGCTTTGTCCTAATTCAGGGGCCAATTCAAGCAAAAGGAGGCCGCATTTCTCTGCCATATTTGGAGGAAGCTTTGGGATGCTTTGTGGAGCATTGCTGACCCGTTATGATGTATTTGGTCTTGAAATGCGGACTTCCAACATGGTGGCCCCTGAACTGTGATCCAGCTACAATTGCTTTACATTAATCTGACTCCCTTATCAAGAATGTCTGTAAGCAGGATGATTTTTTCCCCCCATAGACCAAATCATTGAAAAGGAGGAAGGTCCTTACTACACACACCTTGGGGCAGGACCCAGTGTTGCTGCAGTGAGGGAACTGATGGAGAACAGGTAGAGTGACTACTACCACTCTGTCTATGTGTATATGTGCGTGTGTGTTTACTTCCAAACAGACTGAGAGCCTACGAGTCAGCCACAGGCTTGGTGTAATGGGGCAGGGTCACAGCCAAAGAGTCTGTCATTAAAAGGAAGCATTGCTGAGCTAGCTCCACACGTTCCACCCTCTGTCTCAGCTACACACAAGTATACACAACACACACAGCATGTTGAAACAGGAAACCCCCAGAGCTGAGGCGAGGGGCCTATAAACCAAGATGATAACCAGTTTAAAACAACTTGAGGTCCATCACAGTCCACCCCACAGCACACTTAACTGAAAAAGTTAGAGTTTTTCAATGAAGAATGTATTGTTTAATTATTAGTATAATAAAAAGTATTTATTCTGTACTAAACTTAGTTAATTATTCGATTGCTAAAGTCTGTGCATTTTATGGATTGCAGGTGTGGGCATAAAGGTTTGTGTTCATTTGCTGAAGGATTTGTGTATTGCCAGTTGTCCTGCAATGTAATGTTATGTAATAGGTGTTGTTAGTGATATGTGCTCTGTGGTCAATGGCACAAATGCATGGTTTCTCTTACGTGTGTTGTTTGTGTCACAGGTATGGTGCCAAAGGAAATGCAGTAAGGGTGGAAGTTGTTGTTTACACTGGGAAAGAAGGAAAGAGCTCCCAGGGGTGTCCAATAGCTAAATGGGTATGTGGCTGCTGTTTGTGTTCATGGAAGTATCCTAAATGTCCTAAATATGTCTTGTGGATCCCACCCAAGTATATTTAGGAGCAGAGACGGAAGTCACTCCCAGATTCTTACCCTACCCACAACCACAGAACTCCCTCAGCTGCCCCCAACCATGTTACCATAACCTAAATATAATCATTTCCAAGTTAATCCTTTAAAACAAAGAAATATGAAGACTTACACCTAAACTTTACAATTTCTTAAGAGACTATTTTTAAGACTATTCCATTCCATTCCCCGGTAGGAATCCACGATTTAAGATTATTTTTATTTTTGCATTACTTTCACAATCATGTGACAGGTGATCCGGCGTGGCAGTGCAGAGGAGAAGCTCCTGTGTTTGGTCCGCCAGAGGCAAGGGCACTACTGTGACACCGCCATGTTGGTCATCCTCATCCTGGCGTGGGAGGGAATCCCGCGACCGGTGGCGGACAATCTCTACCAGGAGCTCACAGAGTCCCTCTTTAAATATGGCTCCCCCACAAGCCGCCGCTGTGCCCTCAATGAGGAGTGAGTACCTTTTCCTTTGCTTTGCAATGACAGTACTTCTTCCCTGTTTTGTTCTTTTCTTTATCTTCCTGCCACAACTCCATCTCCACAGTCGTACGTGTGCATGCCAGGGTTTGGACCCGGACACATGCGGAGCTTCGTTTTCCTTTGGCTGCTCCTGGAGTATGTACTTCAATGGCTGTAAGTTTGCCCGCAGCAAAGTGCCACGCAAGTTTCGCCTGCTTGGAGACTACCGGGAGGAGGTGAGGGAGTGGATAGCTTCCACAAATCCTAGAGGAAATCATCTTTTACAATCTCTGCCATTTGTTTCTACTGCTGTTATAGTGATGTGAGAGGATATTTTGTGTATAATCAGTGTGCTAGCTTCTCGTTTTTATACTTCATGTTGTATCAGACATGTTCTGTTGCTTCTCTGCATTTTATGTTTATTTTATCTGCAATAAAGGCAGACTTATCTGATCAAATCTTTGCCAAACATTTGCCTCCTAGTGGCTCATGTTGGATATTACAATCACACCTATTGGCAGGCGGAACTTTTTTATCATCTGTTATTCACCTTAAACTCCTATGTCTGTCTATTACTTTTAGGAGTTGAAGCTAGAGAGCAATCTTCAGAGTCTCGCCAGTGAACTTGCACCGCTCTACAAAAGACTGGCTCCTGAGGCCTTCCAAAACCAGGTGTGAAACAGCTGCCACACATACCCCTAACAATCTCTGGCTCTCTTAGGATTTCAATAGAATTGATTTTATGTTTGAGTGGAACAGTCGACCCGTAAATGTGCACTTCTTTTACAAGAAAACGTACCTCAGATGTTTTCACCACAAACCAAACTCTTCTCGTGTCTTGTCCTTTCACCGCTCACAGGTGGAATATGAGGAGGCAGGGAGCGACTGTCGGCTGGGCAAGAGGGAGGGACGTCCTTTTTCTGGCGTCACAGCCTGTGTGGATTTCTGTGCCCACGCTCACAAGGACACTCACAACATGAATAACGGCAGCACTGTGGTAAGTAAGCTGTGACATCAACCTGTTTCAAAGGTCGTTGGTTCTAGCTTTGGTTCAGTCCCTTGGGGTATTAACTGGATGTAGCCTACTGTTTGGCTGAACAACTTGGCTTTTGTCTGTGTCCTTTTTCAGGTTTGCACTTTAACCAAGGAAGATAACCGTGCAGTGCGTAACATACCAGAAGATGAGCAGCTCCATGTTCTGCCACTTTACAGGATCTCTGACAGGGATGAGTTTGGTCGAGTTGAGGGCCAGTGGGCCAAGATCCAAAGTGGTGCTCTGCAAGTTCTGTCTTCTTTTCCCCGAGAGGTGAGTGAACAGGAAAGCAGCTTTTGCTATTTATTATTATGATGTCTTTCTTTCTGTTCTAACTGCAGCATCACTGGTTTGAAACCTTTGCTGCAAAAATGAAATGCAAAACTAAATTATAAACATGTATCATGTTTTAAATCATAGATTTTTTTTATGTTTGTCAGGTGCGTCTATTGGCTGAGCCAGTAAAATCCGCCCGTAAGATTAGGCAAGAGGCTCGTCTGAAGGCTCAAGCAGAGAAACTGGAGAAGAAGCTTGGGCTGACTCCTCTCACTCCTGGGAAAGTGAAAAGCGAAACCTCCAACAAAGGTAGTAAATTCAAGTCTCTGGTCACATTGTTAATCTATTTTAATAAGCAATACGTTGAGGTCAAAAAGTATAAATGTGTTGAAGAATTACGTGTAATTTCTGCATCCATAACAGAGCCTCAGGGCTACTACAGCTCTCACAGACTACCACCCAGACCTACCAGTGCTGGAAGGTACCTACCTAACCCACCAAGCACTTACAACCAGAGCACCAGCAGCTACCCCACTCTGGGTGTAGGGGTCACCCCACAGAAGGAGGTCATCTCCCCCAACCACCATGGCCTGCCTGGCCTTCAGTTTGGACAAAATGGCTCAGCTCTAAATTATAAGACAATGAGTGATGCCGTGAATGGTTATTCTCCAGCATCTGGTGACCAGAGTGTTCCATCTGAACGTATACCTCCGCATAATGCCCTTAGTGACTACCCCCCTACTTTTAATACTGAGTCCAACGAGGTGCACTGCTCTCCTCTACACAGATCCTCCCCTAGTGGGAGTGCTCCTCCTCCCTCCAGCTTCTCCCCCAGACCTACCTCTGAGGGCCTCTTCAGCAGGCTCAATGGACTCCACAGGGCTGCAGGAGATGTGGCATCAGAGGTCAGGGGTCATCGGCTCCCTCCGCTCTCATCTCTTCCCCTTCCCCTACAAACTCCCCCACTTGAACCAGAGGAAGTTAAGCAGGAGGAGGTGTGGTCAGACAGCGAACATAACTTCCTGGACCACAATATAGGTGGAGTCGCTGTGGCACCATCACACGGCTCCATCCTGATAGAGTGTGCACGGCGGGAACTCCACGCCACCACCCCTATCCTCAGGCCAAACCGCAGCCACCCCACCCGCATCTCTCTGGTCTTCTACCAGCACAAGTCTCTGAATGAACCAGGCCACGGGATGGCTATGTGGGACGCAAAAATGGCCAAGCGGGAACGAGAACGGGAGGAGGAGGCTGAGAGATTAAGAATGGAGGAAAGCCTGAGCAAAGGAGCTGGAGGCGTGGAGCTAGGGGAGGAAACAGGGGAGGAGGCCGAGGAGGCGAGGAGGATCATGAATGTCCCCACACGTCAAGCAAGGACTCTCCTGAGGGACGGTGTCGTCACCGTGTCCCCTTATGCTCTTACCCAAGTGACGGGCCCCTACAATCGATGGACTTAGTCAATATGTTTTACACACACACACACACACACACACAGAAAACACCTACACCCTGTGCTTCTGCCTTACCTCAATCAACTTCAAACTGCTACTCTCATTTTAACTTTGTTTTCATTGTGCTTTTCTAATATCTGTTTGTCCACTTTGTCCTTCTTCATCGCTGCCTTCAGAGTGATGAGGAAGACCAAAGTTCGTTGGCTTTTTAACTGTGAGTTTCCGGTGTTGTTTTTATTGTAAAGAGATGGTGCTTTGAAGCATTTTAAAGATGTTTTTAAACTGGTTTTATATACATGATTAAGAACAAAAAAGATGTGATTATTTATTCTGATCATAACGATTTCTATTTAATTCCAGGTGTAAGCCTGTTTACTGCAAGATTTCTATGATAACCTGCATTATGTGTTGACGCTCAGAATTTATGTTGTACAGTAGGACTATGCTCTTTATTTTCAGCCAATAGTTCTCTTTTCTTAAGATGAATTCTGTTGGCTTTTACATTGGTGCCATTCTCACTGTATCTTTTGTTCAGCAAACTCATTACATCACATAATGTAGAAAACAAGACTAATATTGTGCATATATTAACTACATATTGTCACATGTAGCATGGTGCTTTTCTTTCTGCTGCCTCTGACTTCTGTTGGCAGTAGATGAAAGAAATGTACTTTTTTGGTTAGTTGTTTTGTTCGGTTTTTCTCTACGTCTGGATGGTTTTTCTTTTATTCACAGATATGTATGGCATATTAAGAAGCACTTTTTTTGTTTTCCTAAACTTAACTTGAAAAAGGTCCCAATCCATAGGCCTGAATATGTATGTACAGATAGAGATATATATGACAGCTTAGCATGAACCCGGTTTTATTTTTACAGCATTTATTCGATTTTCATTCATTTGATTGAAAATATCGTACATATCTAATGAAATTTAAAACTTAGCATTATGAGGAATTGTGAAATGCTGCAACGATGAAGTGCTTATCATTACTGGCACTTAAGCTATGTTCACCTTCTGGAAAAGGAATTCAAAAGTCTTTCATAGGGCACAAATGTGATTATAGGATTTCAAAAACTTACTGTACATTTCAATGGTGCTAATGAGACCTCTGTTTTTTTTTTGTGTTTTTTTTTACAAAAATCACAAAGTGTCAGCTGTGTCAGCAGAATATTGCCAGTTTTTTATCTCCATAGTCTGGATTTGAATACAGAACTGTGTCAGCCGATGCTGAATATTCAAACAATTTCTTCTGTTGCCTCCTCTCTGCTTTTGTTGGAAAACCACCATCAGATCCCACTCAGATCCAATTGCCTAAGATGATTTCGGGTGCTCAACCCTTGTAAAGACTTTGTTTACAGATAGCTTCTTTACAGGGTCTGAATGAGGGGGTTGGCGTCAACTCCTGGTCAATCAGGATTATTATTTTAAGAACTCATCAAATAAAATTCAGCACAAGACCTTTCACTGATACTCACACTAACATTGGTGGTATAACGTTTCCTGTGAGAAACACTTTGGTCTTTTACACACTTTTACTTCCTTTTGGTGCTAATAGGACAAGATGTCACGGTGCAAACATTGACCTTACCTGGTTATATACTAAACGGTGATGGCATGGTGCTTTTTCTGAAACTCAGCACACACTGATCTGGTATATGATTCAATACAAAGGTAGTTTTATCATTTCTCTGCATGATTTCTGACTACAGACTGAGATGCGTTGGTATCTCGCCATTGATCATGACGTTTTTTCAAGAACTAGTAAAAAGCAAATTATTGTGCAGTTCAGATCCATCTAGAGTTCAAATGTCTTCCACAGAGATCCCAACTCTCCGACAATTCTTTTAAAAATCACAACATACACATGAAATGAAATGAATGTAAACTGTTTTTAAATCTGTTGATTTAGAAAGAAAATGTTTGAACACAAGAAAGTTACAGCTGTAAATGTTTCTTCTGATTTACTGTGGGAGACATTCTCAGTCCACATTGAAAGTCTTTGTATTAACGAGGAACTAACAACTAGCACCAGCATTCAAAAATTGAAAAAAAGGAAAAAAAACATTTATTAGTAGAAAATGTGTAAATATGTATGTGAACCATATTGTTTTTACTGTACTGTCAATGGTGTTTAGACAACGGATGATCTTGCTTATTTTGAAACTGAATTACTGTACGTTGCTAAAAGTATATCCAGTTTAGACTTGATAAGAGACTAAATTTTGCATTCCTTTTACGGATGGCTGATCTCTTTTGGGATTGTGAAATAAAGTCATATTTATATTTTGGACCTGATCATGATTTTCTCTCTCCTGATTTGTCGTTTGTGTGGGTGTGTGATGAAGATGAAGGGTGTGTATGTTTACACAACCTTTGCCATGCAGTTATATGTTATATCTTTTTAAAGCATTTATTCTTTGACAGCTTGCATAATATTGTTTATTTAAATATAAAGTAGGTTGATCTGTTTTAAGAAGCCAAACAACACATTTCATGGGTTAATTTGTGTTGGAAAGGAGCCAAAAAAACGTTTTCTTTCTGAGTTCCCACACTAGCAGACTGTATGACTCACTGCTTTGGACTTTCAGTTTAGTCATTTAGGTCTTAATATCTGGGAATGAATCACTCCTAAGTTTGTCTGAACAAGTGATAAGATGATGTTTTTTACCCTCTCAAATGACATGGAGGATGTAAGAAAATCATTTGCTTGTGAGATGAGTTATCTAAAAAAAAAAATAATAAGGATTGTAAATTGGCATCATAATCATTACCATTAACAACACAAGCATATTGACAAATATGTATTTGAAAATGAAAATCAATCAACATTCTGAGCTGCACTGGAATCTGAATCTGAAATATTATAACGGCAGAACTACAATGGCCTTTAATCCAATTCAAAATCAACCTTTTTCTCTCTCAATGCCAATTCTGATACTTAGTTGAAACTCAGTTTCAATTCAATACCAGGTGTTGATTCCCACATTTAACATCTGTATACCTCTCTGTGTGGAAGTCATTAGGATCATTTATATGTTAGATAACATAGGCACGGGTATTGCTTTGGCATTTAAAACTGAGTAGGCAGCCTGCAGTGACTGAATCAAAACCATTATATATTGTATCAAAATATACTTCAAGTACCAAATGTACTCATTGTGCAGAATGGACCATTTCGGAATAATAATAAAATAGTACATCATGTTGCATGTTGCCAGTCAATGTGAGGATTTAGGAAATGAGGAATCACATGTCGAGTGTCACAGACAACATGATCTTCCACATTTAGGCTGTTAGAGGTGCTGAGCAATCCTAACCAACCCCCTTTAAAAGTGTCATCATTGCGTCACATTTTGCTCACACAGCAGACTTACATGTGACCAAGCTGCATGTTAAGGGTAAGGTGTAAAGAGAAGAGACTAAGCTCTTGTGGCCAATACACAGAAGGGCTGTACTGTCATACCAGCCTTGGTTTTACACTGGGATGGTAGGGCTGCAACTAACAATTGCATTCATTAGCAATTCCTTTGCCAATTTTTTTTCACGATTAATCAATGAATCATTTAGTCTATAAAATGTCATGAAAAATGCTCATCACAATTTACCAGATCCCAAAGTGACGTCTTCAAATTGCTTCTTTTGTCCAATCAATAGTCCAAAATCCAAAGAAGCCGTTTAAGAAGCTGGAACCAGCAAATGTTTAGCCTTTTTGTTTGAAAAATGTATCTATTATCAAAATAGTTTGATCGACTAATCAATTAATCATGTAATTGTTGGCTAGTTACAGCTCAGGTTTTCATCCAACATGCCTGTCTTACACCAAAAAACCAATTTCCTCTTATTTAAATGCTTTAGTATTTCATCTACTTCTGGCATCTGGTTCATCTAAAACACTCCCCCTGGAAAGACACCGCACTGTGTAGCTTTTTGAACATCAAAAATACTCAGCTTCATGTGTGTCCTTTCTCCAGGCAGCCCTCCTTGCCTTGCTTTTATGTCAACCCACCTCGAAGTGGACTTAGGCGGCTTCCGTAGGTGTGTGAGTGGTTGGAGTGTGACGCAGAAGCGCTGAACGGGCAGAACATTTCTACTGTCAAGATGGCGACATCGGAGCCGGTAAGAGAGGCACAAGAGGTACTTGAAAAATTCGACTAATGCGCATGGAAATAGTAGCTATACCTTCGCAATACATGGCGACTTTATTATATAATCTTCTTTCCTTGAAACAGCACCAAATATTTGTGGGAAATGAGTGTGTTTCAATTCGCAGATGTGTCAGTTCGCGTGGATCACAGTTAGCGTTAGCATTCACAGCAATGTGATGGATAAGGCTGTGTCTGACTTTGTTGGCAGGGAGGGACTGACTGACTGGACGTCGTTCATTCAAACTCCAATCAATGATTTGTTTTAATCAACTTGGATATTAGAGTCAATATCCTATGTTGGTTTTTAGTCAACCATTAGCACCTTTAATGTTCATACTATGATATTATTGATTACATTTACGACAATCTAGACACGTGTGTGTCTAGCTTGTAGCTAGCCTAGCACGTATGCTAAAACTAATGCTCGCGACATTAACTTGCCTAACTATAGCGTTAGCTTATTTAAATTTTTTCTAACCCAAGGCTTGTTTTTTTTCCTGAAGTTTAACATATAATAGTTAAAAACGTAGAGCTAGACACTACTGTCAAATGTTTAGATTGATGTCTTCATTTCGACGGTGTGACAGTGAATATTTGGAATTTCATGCGGTATTGTGTGTGTGATAGGTTTGGCCGCCCAAAATCAATAACTGTACTGTGCATATGATGGCCTTAAAGGTAGATGAACTTGCAAATTAATTTTATTCAGTTTGACAAATTGTCACTTACTTATAACGGTGAATTCTAAGGTCAAAAGAAGACCTTACTTAAGCTGCATAATGACATAACTGTCACCACAATGCTACATCTATCCTCATATCATGAGGTTGGTTAAATGTTAAAACACCCACCTCCATAAAGCCCATGCACACTTCTTTCATGGTGGTGATTAATGAACATGCAGAAATTAGACTTATGTAGATGCTCTAAATTAATGTTTTTGCATTCAAAAAGGTATATGATGTGTTTGTGTGTGTCTCTTCAGAAAGCACCTGAAACTGAAGAACAACAAACTGACAGCCAAGTCGTTGCGAATCCTGAGCAGTATATCAAGCACCCCTTGCAAAACAGGTGAGAATTAAACAGCTGCTGTGTTTGACAGAATACTGTAACCAAAGGGTGCATGTGGTTACAAAGTCTATAATATTCTTTAACACCAATTGCAATACCGAATTTGGCAAGTAAACTGCTTTTTCTGATTATCAAAACTTTTACATTTTTGAAGACAAATACTGTAAAAATCTGCTTGATAACTTGTGCTCTGCTGCTGTTAAAAAAGCCCTTAAAGTGTGTTTTTGCAAAATATGGCTCAGCATAGACACAATATCAGTCTCAACGTGGCAAATATAATGGGACTGAGGCTAATTAAGAGAAGGAACCAAGTTATGTAACACATGTCTTTAGTCCAAAACAGGTTGTCTGGAGCTACTCGAATGCAGTAATACTGACTTGTTCAAGTACAAGTGCAGTCCATGCTAACGTATCTATTTCACATTTGGCAAATTAAAAAGAGGTTGCATGTTCCCTAATTTGCACTGGAGCACATTTCAGCATATTGTTTGGGAAAGGTCTTCACTTTGGCTCTTACTCCTTTGCCTGACAAGCAAAGGTAATTTTGCTTATTTTGCAATCCTTGAATATTAGCCATTCACCACCATGACATTTCAAGTGCTTACTCCTTATAATGATTGGGTGGAGGGTACTCCACCCAAACTCCATGAGTAGAGAAGATAAATAAATAGATAAATTGCTTCTCTGTAGTGACTCTGAGAATGTGTCTTTGTGTGGCCTTTGATCTGTATTAATGTGTTTCTTTTTTTAAGGATTATAATTTCAGTGACAATATTTTGAGCACCGTATTAAGTCTAAATGGTCACATTACTCAGCAGATTTGTGACATATGGTGGATATTGTCTCACTGTAAATAATTTACAGGTAAATGGTATCATGTGACAAATGAAGGCTGTTTTTTAGGTTTAAACCAGAAGCAGAGGATGAAGAATTCTGCTTCCTACTCTGCATGTTGGTGTTGTAATTGTTGTTCACTATTGTCCTTTTACAAATGTTATCATAGTTCTGTGGTGGTGACGATCCTATTCAGGAACATTGTACAGTCGGTTTAGGTAATGCTGAATAGTTCACTTAGTAAGTCACTTCTAGGCCATTCTGCTTGTTCAGCCCAGCCTCAGGGGTCAAGGCTGTCCACGTCTGCTGCTCTGGCCTGGCTCACGTAATCCTGCCATTCTGGTTTCAGATGCTCAGATCTGATCTGAACATGCTGTTGTCTGGTTATTGTATTACGATGCTGCCATTGTAACACACAAAAAGTGCTGGCTTGTCAAATGAATTGGAATTGTATAAGACTGGTGTGTTGTGAAATATTTATTTACAAATATACACGTAGATTACACCCAGCTAAAATGAATGCAGTGTAATGAAACAGATTTCTTATAGCTAAATAACGGAAACGCCTCTAGTCTATATAATGCGATACAGTTCAGCCGCACAAACTACATTCTCCTAAGTAACCATAAAGGTGAATTAACACTTCTCTAAAACAGTATAACTGAACATTATGTCTTTCATGAAGTTGAGGATTTATTACAGTAGTATTAGACTGCACTGGTGTACCTAATAATAAACTGACACCTGTGTGCATATTGTGACACATCTTGTATGACTGTATACTCTGATGCACAATGACTGAGTTAGTTGGATAAGTCTAGCGATGGTTCGGCATAAAGATTATCAACAATTTTCTTACCACAAAGTGTAACTGTTTAGTTCAAGTGTGTCAAGTTTTAGACGAGACCTGCTCGACACACCGTTCCTCCATTCATTTAATCACTGCCTCTTTTAGCTACTCTGTTGATCAGTGTAAAGTTTCCATTTGTGTTGCCATTATTTCAAAACAGGAGCCCGCAGTTTGCCAAGATGGCTACACCTGTGTTTGGCAATACCACCCACGCCTGAGGAAATGTATCAATTGGATCGGGATTTTAAAGACTTGTTCTTTAATTGATTCACGTCATATTAGTCTGTCAGAATTCAGTGACAAACGACTATTTGTGTAACAATGTGTGTTGGTGGCACGAGTACATTTGCATCCTCTTTGGATTTGTTCAGTGTGTTAACATCTGTGTTTGTGGCGTACAGGTGAGGCTGGTGGCGAGGGGGGGGTGGGGGGTGCACAGGGTTTGCCTGATGTTCTCTTTGCCCTCCTCCCTCCCCTGCAAGCTCCACCCCTCCTGGGAGTAGATGAAAGAATAATGGCACCCGTCATTAACAAAGGCTGCATTTGTAGTGCTGAATATGGCGGCGTTCTGTTCTTTTACATGGATATGCATGCCTTTGTGACTAGCTGTTCTGTTGTGAAACAGGGTGCGTAACGGTGTTATAAGAACTCTGGATTAAAGTTATTTTGTTTTTCGTACAATAGCCTCTTTAGACATTTCCTCATTCTACTGAGACTTATCAGAATTATTCCTGAGTTGTTTGGCTGTTCAAAGACGGTTTGTTTCACAGTTTCTGTAAAGAAATGATCGTAATTCTTTGTCATTGTACTGAAATCATTTTTCCACAGTCCTGTTACTGAGTGTTTTTGATTCTTGTCTTTTCCTCTCTCAGATGGGCCCTGTGGTATTTCAAAAACGACAAAAGCAAAAGCTGGACGGAGAACTTGCGTCTCATTTCCAAGTTTGACACAGTGGAGGACTTTTGGGCGTAAGTTTTCTCTACTAGAGACACAGAGACAAAGCAATTCTTATTGTGTTGATTTAGATAAATTATCCTGTCATGTATGATGCTAATGGAGGCACAGATTGCTGAAATAGGGGTGACAAGCTACATTATAACATGGGGGCCAGCTTCAGTGTGTTTTTAACTTGCATTTCCCTCTGTTGTCTGAACTTTACTTGTATGTGCATCTGCAGCACATGTTGTCTTCTAAATATGTTGTGCCTAAAAGCACTGAAGCTACTTAAGTTTAAAATAATACAGGTTAAGATATAAAATCCAAAAGGTCTAAAATACTAGGGTGCCCCAGCTTAAGCACAAAACAGCCACATTTTCAGACTGAAGTGTTTTGCGTGAAAGGGGCTCAATATGTCGCATGTCATCTGTATTAAATGATTGTTGAATTCTTCACTGTACCATTAATATAAACCATGACAGATGAAGTCTCGAAGTCAACACTATTCTATGTTTCCTACAGATTATACAACCACATACAGCAACCAAGCAAACTTGGCTTTGGCTGCGATTATTGTTTATTTAAGGTAAGGCCTTTGTTTTTAGTTTTTAATCAAATCTGTTTAAGTTTTCCTTGTTGAACCATTAGGATGTTTAAAGAATGTAAAATTAGACTCATTTGAGCAGCAGTTGAGCTACAAATTTAAGACACCATTATGTCACTTAACTTGTTTTGTTTTTTAATCAAGTATTTCATAGTTTTCTTCCACTTTGTGCACCAGGATGGGATCAAGCCGATGTGGGAGGACGACAGGAACAAGCTGGGGGGTCGATGGCTGATGACCCTCAATAAACAACAGAGACACAATGACCTTGACCGCTACTGGATGGAGACGGTAAAACAACAGTTTGTAATGGAGCAGATTATAGATGAACCTATAATCTCCTTAATGGTTGTGGTTCATGTTTAGTTTTTTTTTTTAACCCCAAAACAATATGATTCATATAGTGCATCATCTTTGTGTGTTTTGCAGCTCTTGTGTTTAGTCGGTGAGTCGTTTGACGAGGCAAGTGAAGACGTGTGTGGAGCTGTGGTCAACGTCAGACCTAAAGGTGACAAAATAGCCATCTGGACAAGCAATTGCCAAAACAGGGATGCCATCATGACGATAGGGTAAGTCCGTAGGAAATAATGCAAGTGATGGAAAGATTAAAAGACTTGCTAACTGTAGCTGGCCACCAGATGGTGACACTTGGTTAGCAGTAAGTCTCCACACAGTCTTTAAACTTTTAAAACTCTTTTCGCAGGCAAAACTATAAAGAGCGACTGAACCTCCCCATCAAAGCCATGATCGGCTACCAGTCACATGACGACACATCCAGCAAGAGCGGATCCACCACCAAGAACATGTACTCTGTTTGAACCCCCCGCCCCAATTTCAACTTGCTGTAGATTTAAACAATTACCAAAACTGCATCATCACAATAATACTTTTTGAGTTGTCAACTACTGTAGTGTCTTTTCCTTTTATTGAAAAGAGATTTGTTCATAGTGTGTACACTTGAAGCTTCCCCCAACATGAAAAACTAGTGGGGCAGTAGCTTTACATAGGGAGGAGGCCAGAAAGGAGAAGAGGAACACAACTCATTTGCTTTTATTGTTGAAGAGTTTTGTGATTAATACCAGTGACCTCCACTAGCTTAGCTAAGAACAAGCTTTTTTCAGTACTTAATGGCTTGGAGTTACAAAAAAAAAGTATACATTTCTTAACTATACAGCCTTGTGTTTTTCTCACTCCTTACAAAAAGTGTTTCTCACCTCACAGGAAAATATGGTTAGGCAACTTATTCATTCACAGAACAAATTTTAAGGGCAATTTTAACTTGATTTATTCAGAAGTGTTAAGTGCATGAGTCGGGCTTTCAGACACACCGGCTTTAAAGAATCTACAGTATCTTAAAGTTGTGCAAAAGATGTGGCCACACTCCAACGTGTAGGGTTTGGATTTAAAGCCACTTGTTTCAGCCATGCTGGAATTGTGGAATATTGCTTGTAGTACTTTTTGAACTTTTTTCTTCCCCTTACATTTATTTATAATGTATGCATTGCAGTTGAACTACTTAGTTGAAAGACAACCATGAAATTCGTGTTTTTTCCAATTGTTTTTTTTTTCTTTTTTGTTATTAAAGTCAATAGTGTGGACTACCGCATAAAGATGACATTTTTTACAGTGTACCATACAGTAAAGAATTAGGTGTGCTTTTCACTGTTTTCTTCCTAACAAAAACTGTAGATAATGTCGCACTCCTCTCCGTTGATGCAAAGGAAAGATGAAATTCATTGTGAAATGATTTTGCTCATATGTATCTTTATTATCTGTAATTCCAGGATGTATATTACCTTCTTTCAAGTAAAGGTTAAGTGCTTTGCATTAAAACCAGAACCACGTTGCCTCGTTTTGTGAAAACCTTGGGTTTCACAGTGCATGAAGTGTAGGAGTGAGTCATTGTAAATTAAACCTACAATAATTGATTTTAAAAACGTTTTTATTGCCAGCAGTGTGAACACAACATTGACATGTGATTCACCTTATAAAGTTGTCGTGGTGATCTTGTTACCAAACCACATCCAACAGTTACAGATCAGCAACATCATTAATTTGAAGTGGTGTTTCTAAATTAAACTCCGGCTAATCTGCTTCTTCTGGACTCTGGTGGATCACTAAGCTAAACTGTTAGCCATGATAGCACCTCAGGGCGCCTGTAACTAAATGCAATCAGCATTTTCTAAATCACGCTCTGAAAAAAAAATTATGAAGCCTGTTCCTGCCTTTACTTTCCATATTCTAAGACAACTTGGCATCCCCTACAGCAATTTAGTAGAAATTGAAACATTTGTGATTTTAAAAAAAGTTTAACCATTCATTTGTGAGTACAGTAACGACTACAAACATTGCAGCACAGATACTTCCATCATCTTATTTTGGTTTAGTTATATCCATAAAATGCACCAACGCTCTAATGTAATTTTCTTACCTATCTAGTTGAAATGGCTGCAGTCTAAAAAAACGTGTACAGCTTTCAGTCCTCTGGCCTGCTTTTATAATAGATGTTTGAGCTAGCTGCTCGACTTGTCTATCCACTTGCCTGTTGAGCCTAACATAAAGTCTGCTAAAGAACATAAATATTGAATAAACAATGATATTACATCATTTTTCAAAAAACTACCATCCTCATTTAAACATGAAGCAAGTCATATATTGTTGAGAAGGCTCTGTTTAAGAGTGGTGTTTTTAGTTGGTGTAGTTACACGTGTGGCTCTATTGGTTCAATGAGGTATGTGAAATCACCTTTTTCCAACTAAGCTCTGTCCACTGAGGAAAAACAAGGACAAGACAACAAATAGACATTTCTCAAGTAACATGACCAAACCTGTTCTAACTTTGGCCCAAAATGTTGTATTCATGTAGAATGCAGTCGTTCAAGAAAGTCAAAGAAAATATATTTTCAGGGCCTTTAAGTTTCTTTGAAATAGTGAATTATATGCAGAGGTCAATGCGCTAGTGTGTTCTCTGACTCACGCATACACAGAAATACATTAAACAGACCACACCTAAAAACGTTGTAATGGAAAAGATAGACAACACCCACTCTTCTGTACGTAGCCAACACTGCACTTCTGGATTTGTGACTGTACTGTGCATGAATTGTTTTAAAAACGACATTCTCTGACTGTTACTCAGTGGTAATCGTCCAGTCAAACAGGATCTTTTTATGTCGCAGGGATTTAAAATGTATCAATGGGTGTATTGCAACATCCTCCACCCTTCTAATAAAGCTTTAAAGTGAATTACTGTTTTACCAAAACAACAGGATTTCTCACTATGTAAAAGATTCTGGATTTGATAAAAGTACTAAAGCTATGTTTAGATTCATTAAAGAACCTTAATGTTAACATCATTGAGATTTCCATGGCTTTTGGTTCATATTAGAGTACCTGATGAGGTATTCTTAGTTCGATGTCGATTATGTTAATATCCTCTAATAGGTCATTGCACGAAAGAAACTATTGACATTAAGTATGTGTATTAGTAACACCTCAGGTTAATTGTTCTGTTGGCAGAGCATCAACTTGTCTTGCACAAAAGTATAATACAATTGATGTGTTTTGTTCAATTGCTGTACAAGCTAGTTTGTTTCAATAAATAAGGAATGTTTTTTGAGAAATAGCCAAAAGAAAATAATACAATTTTAAAAAACAGCTTCAAGAGAATGGAATAAAAGGGGTCATAATCCATAAATGGATATAAATCCATCCCAGCAAAGTGATTAAAGAAATTATTCGTTCTCCAGCCACGGTCCAGCCACTGTCTTCACAGATGTTTGATTCAGTCCATCCTCATTACTCACGTGCTTCAGCTGGACCCTGGCAGCATCATATCAGGACATCCTTATCATCAAAGCCTTTTCTTCGTCTCGTTTGCTCAAGAGATTTGAAAGCATGAAGGATGAGAAGAAGCAAAACTCCACGACGTAGCTGAGCTCAAACAGCTCCAGGTTGACACTGAGCATCCACTCAAAAATAGCAGACACGTGAACGTAAAAGTACTGGTCCTGGGCAAACAAAATAGTGTCTGAAAGGTTTCAAGTTAAGGATGTTAGTGGCATTCAGATGTTTCACTGATCACTTGTAAGAGCATTATATTGCGAATTGCTCCTGGACAGGTAGGAGATCACATAAAAAAAGCCTAAACACTTCATGACAGTAAGACAGAAAATTATTTCTATTTCTAGAAGTGTTAAATCAAAGGCAACTGGACTTGCTTTATGCTTCTCCAGTTCGAAGAATCTAATGAGAGTCTGGCTGTCTTTGACTCAGCACTTCTGGATATACCATCACCTGTATGACAGAGAATCTTCACAGACATGCTTTAAGCTCAATGCAGTGGGTTAATAGCCTACACTGATTTATTTTGAAAATCGTTAATTCAATTCTGCATAAATTGATAGATTTGATCAATATTATGTACTCATTCCTAATGAGTAATGTTATTTCCTTTGTTTTTTTACTACACAAGGAAGCATGTTTTTCAGGTTACCAGCTCTGATCATCACCACACAGTACCTCATGTTCTTGCACACATAGGCTAGTGTGTATATTGATGCTGTATTGAATTTTGACTTGTGCCACTTCAAACTGGGGCCCTCATGGTTCAGTCCCCAAACATAAAGGTGTGCATCACCAGCTAGCATCAAGGTGTTTTTGACATTAAACCCTAAACTGCTCCAGCATAGGTCTCATGTTGTGTCACTGTGCAGCTTCCAGATGCATGCGTGAAATGTGAAGTGGAAAGAAAACATTGGTTAAATATTAATGTAGTTAAAATATTATTCATTCATATCTACTTTTGTCATGTGGATTGTTGTGGCAAGTCCCACTTTGTAAACGCAGCAGCAGTAGTGCTATGGAGCAGCTGGAGAGGGTAACTCAGGCGTCACTGCTGAGGTTGATTGCTTAAATGTACTTAAAGCCACACAAAAGGAATTCTGGCAAGTTTACCATCATCCAACCTGCTTTACCAGCCACAACTCATCATCCTAACTAGCCTTGAAATGAAGATGTTCTTTGGAATATTTACCAAACAAAAAGACTCCTGATTTCTGAAAGGATACAGCAGATGGTGACAATGGTTTGAACCACTGTGGAGACGATGCGTAATGGGTAGAGAACCCTCTCATATCCAGTCAGCACACACTTCCTGGTCAGCTCAGTTAGCAGGACAGTGTAGAAGCAGATGCACGTGAAACTGATGGCAGCTCCGAGGTAGTGAAGGAGAGACAGGTTACCTGGCTGTGGGGGACAGTCAGTAGTTGCCAGGGTCAATAGATGAATAGATATCAGGGCAGATTTGTTATAAACATTGATATGACTCAATGTCTGTACTTTTCACAGATTGAAAGAATGCATTTGGTGCATTTTAATTTTGCAGTGGTGGATCCCATTCACCTCTGTTTAATGCACTGGTTTTATGGTCTGGTAATATTAGCACATAGAAATAAGATATTCTCATTTAGTTCACGATGCAGGAAACAGCTGCTTGACTGGTATGTGTAGTACAAAATAGAAAATGTATATATTAATATGCAGTGCTCATGTTGATTTTGGGTCTCTAATACACTTTTTTATGTCAAATAACAATGGTACAATTTACTTTAAACCAAACCATCGTATGTTAAAAACTATGGAAGAGGTGTGCCAGCTTTTCCATCTTTGCTTTTGCTCTAAATCGTCAGAGATTATTACAGATGTAAAACAAATAGTTACCCACCTTTGTTTGCTGTTATAGCACAGGTGCAAATCGAAGCTGTTCAGCCTTATTGTTAACGTTATATGATTAAGTCCTGTTACTTTACTGTTTTGTGAGATTACGTCCTCTCACAGATATATTGGCCCTTAACATTATGGATCTGATGCAGCAATTTAAATCAGCAAATGAAACTTATTCAAACACATTGAGCAGGATGTGCAGTACTTACATTGCAGTTTCCAGCCGCGAATGCCCCCATGGCTGCTACCACACCAAAGAACAGTGCAAACTTGCTCAGCATGGAATGACATGTATGTCTCTCCATAATATGAGCATGGTGGAATATGCAGAAGAGCAGAACTAAAGAGGAGAACACAGTTGATATAACACATATCACTCATATTATGTGTAATGTGTTAGGCCTTTAAAAGGTAAACTCACACAGAAAGGATCCAGCGTTGATTGTGGCTGTAAAAAGGGAATTTTCTGGTGCGCTAGTTCCACTTGAGCTGGAATCACATAATATGTCCAATGAATCATGTCTCAATATTTGATTCCAGTGGAAAGTAGAAGCAAAAGGTTATTAAAGGTTTATATAAGTATAGCATATTCCACAATATCATAGTGAAATGATATTGCTAGTTTGATGATATTGCTAGTTTGAATGTATTGTATTTGATAATGTACTAAGATCATTGGTTCTTTGATT